>JAHPZR010002516.1:70000-84912 GCA_019787425.1 Platygyra sinensis
AAGAGGTTGCCGTGGTAGATAAGGCTTGTGGGGCTGTCACTTGGGTTGGTGCTCGAACTGGAGTCGCTGGTGTGATTTCTGGTAGTTCTTGAACGGGGTTTGGCGCTGTTGGTGCGTCGCCTGTTAGTACATTTGTAGAAATTTGGTTTGACTCTTGGGGTTGGGCGGGTATTGTTGCTTTAGGTATTAAAGATTTGAACTGGTGTTTATAGTTTAAAAACTTGTTTTGCAACTGCATGTACTGCTTCGCTTTCTGGTCCTCTGCAAGGTTTGTACGATACAAGAGATTATCCATATTACTCTGAATTTTCTTCAGGTTCCAGATCTGGGTTTTCTGATTCTTGGTGTTCACTATATTCAGACGCTGTCTCTGTGCCTTCTTCATTATCACTACTTTCGGAGACCATTTCTTCATCACCAGCCTCACTATCTTTATCGCGATAGGCTTGTTCTTTTTCCAATAGTTCCGCCAAAATTCTCTTATTTTGTATCAAACGCTTATCGATTCCTAACTCTGCCAACCCATCGATAAATGTTTTGAGGGCTCGAGGTTTAACAACATCGTCGTTATGGGGGAGTAACACATATTCGACCAGCTCTGAAATGTTCGTCACTGGTATTATTCGCTGGTTTCGGAGTAACTGTCCGCGAGGTGTCCAAAACAAGATATCTTTGGAAGCCGCCATGCTGTGTAATAGATCGGAGGCCTTTAGTCGGGAAACCCGTTGGGACAGACTTTCTAAAACATCTTTAATTCGAGGTTCTTCGTTATCGCTTTCTTCGTTTTCACTTGCGTTGTTGTCTTCATAATCGCTCTCTTCCTCTTCATCCCAGGCGACCTTTCTCTTCATATTGACCTGCACTCGTTAACGTCAAGAACCAAGTGATTATACTACAGACTAGATCGCGACGTTTTATAACATTAAGGGCCCTATGCTAGTTAGAACCGGGATTAGCAAATCTTGTATAAATCCTCCACCTTCTTGAGCAAGAATATACTTTTTTTTCCTGTAAGGAACACTTGATTCAACGAGACTAACAACGGCATCTGCATGCTTTTTTAAGTTGTGCTTCACTTCCTTAGAGACCGGTATGTTTCCATGAAGTAGATTAAAAAGAATCTGAACTAATGCGTGTATCTGTTCTGGAGTGGCTGTCTCTAAAAGAAACTGACGCTGATGTTCTGGGCAACAAGTTAAGAGATGAAGGATAGGTAGGTTGTTCTTTACTACTCGAGACATGGTCGTAAAATGAGTTAAAGATGACAGGCATCGGTATTTTATAATTTTTTCCAGGGAATCCCACTTAAATTTACGACCAAAGTTGAAAGTCGTCTTCGTCCTGATCCAACACAACTGTTTTGCGTTTCTTGAACGGGGGTAAACCACGAAACTGCACTTTCCTTTTTGTAGATTTTCGACCACTCCCAGCCTGAGGTACTAGTCCACCAATAGCTTCTCTACTACGCTTCGCCAGCGCTGTGTTAACATTATTTCCTTCCAGAACATCTTGGGCCACTTGGACCCCTGTTTGTAATGCCTTTTTGCCAAGCACTTTAGCGCCTTGCTGTAAATGAGGCATCGCCCAGCGAAACAGCCCTTTAAATATGGAACCTAAGCCATACCCCTGCTGAAATCGGGCTCCGTGAAAAGCCGGTAAATTACCTCCTTTTTGCTTAGCTTGGTTTAAATAGTATTCTTCGTACAACTTGTGATTTGGAGTATAAAGTTTCTTCATCGCGTTTAAAAATTAGCGGGTCTCCTCTGACAGAAATGAAGTGTAAGCAACACTTTACCAAGTTCAAATGGGACAGTTTCTCCTGTGTCCCGCTTTATATAGTTTTCGATATGATGATAGAACAATAGGAGGAGGAGGAGGAGGAGGGAAAACAATAGAATTGAGGAGGAGGAGGAGGAGGAGGAGGAGGGAAAACAATAGAATTGAGGAGGAGGAGGAGGGAAAACAATAGAATTGAGGAGGAGGAGGAGGAGGGAAAACAATAGAATTGAGGAGGAGGAGGAGGGAAAACAATAGAATTGAGGAGGAGGAGAAGGATGGAAAACAATAGAATTGTGGTGATTGAAGGCTATATAAATGTAAAACATCATACACATTTTGTCAGTTTAACTAAGCTTTGAGTGAGTTGACATGAGTTGGTCCTGTCCTGTTTGTCAAAAGGAGTTTTCTAGAAAAGATAATTTGCAAAGACATATGAACAGAAAACACAGTAATTCCAATTTTGCTCCAGTCATACCGATGGCTCAAGAAAAGTGTCAGCGGTTTCAGTTGGTTCATCCATTTACTTGCATGGTTGCAGGGATGACCGGCTCGGGAAAAACTGTCTGGGTACAATCACTGTTACAACAAGCTCAAACCGTGATCGATCAACCACCGGAGAGAATAATCTGGTGTTATTCACAGTGGCAAAACGCCTACACACAATTATCGATGATGATACCGACAATCGAATTTGTCAAGGGGATCCCGGAATCTCTGGAAAATGATTCCTATTTAGATGTCAACATACGTAACCTGATTGTCATTGACGACCAAATGATTGAAGCCGGAAAAGATAATCGGATCGTGAACCTGTTTACAAAAGGATCTCATCACCGAAATCTGAGCGTTATTTACATTGTGCAAAATCTGTTCCATCAAGGCAAAGGCAACCGAAGCATCAGCTTAAACAGTCATTACTTGGTCCTTTTCAAGAATCCTCGGGATAAACTACAAATTTTGACTCTAGCCAAACAAATGTATCCAAGTGAAACTGCTTGGTTTATCAAAGAGTACGAAGAGGCGGTGCGAAGACCATTTGGATATCTTTTTGTAGATCTTAAGCCAACGACTCCAGATAGATGTAGATTGAGAACAAATGTTTTACCCGGCGAAGAAAGATTCGACAAAGGATTCGAAGAGAATAGAATTTCTCAAGAACTGCTCCAGTACCTCAAACAACAAACTCTGATGGTGCCCCCGCCGATTTCGGAGATGCAACGCATTCAGAATAATATGGATAATCTCTTGTATCGTACAAACCTTGCAGAGGACCAGAAAGCGAAGCAGTACATGCAGTTGCAAAACAAGTTTTTAAACTATAAACACCAGTTCAAATCTTTAATACCTGAAGCAACAATACCCGCCCAACCCCAAGAGTCAAACCAAATTTCTACAAATGTACTAACAGGCGACGCACCAACAGCGCCAAACCCCGTTCAAGAACTACCAGAAATCACACCAGCGACTCCAGTTCAAGCACCAACCCAAGTGACAGCCCCACAAGCCTTATCTACCACGGCAACCTCTTCCTCTATCGCGTCTCCCTCCCTCCCTCCTTCAATTTTGACACCCCCTCCCACAGTCGAATCGCTGTCACCAGTTAGAAAGCGTAAACGCCCCCAGTCCGTCAAATTTGTAAATTACTTGGACTATGAACCGAAGAGAGCCTCTAGACGATCTCGACGTTTACACAGAACTTCGCCTTACAAGTACTCTCAATACGATAAAGACGATTGATTTCCTAATACTTTACTCAGTTTTGTTCAGTTGTCATTTTCGTGTATGCATTTCAAATCTCTGTGTATTAATTTTTTTGTATTCGCTAATAAACGTAATAAAAGAAACAAGTTGTTCAAACATATTTATTGTCGCGTGTTGACACTTAATTAGCGGTCCGAGCTTCTATTGTTGTCATTTCAATGATAGAGCTGTCCCATGGGTTTCTCCGTTCGAGTTTTGTCAGTATGCAAATCTAGGGAGTGGAGTTCAGTGCGTGACTAACGGAGCGGAAAACTCGAGCTCTTAGCTAAGAATTTAATTCTCTCTCGTCAGCAAAGCTGAGAATAAAAGCATGATAGATTCTACCTAAACCAATCGAGGTTAAAAGATCCCGATTTCGAAAATCGGAGAACGTTTTCATAGAAAGCTAGAGAACCTTATTACACTTTCAAAAATTTGTGGTTGTCAGCGTTTCCGAATCACGGACAGTTAAACAAGCGCTCAAAGCAGTTTAAAAAACATGGCCGCTAGTGAAAAAAACCATCTTCATGATAAACGTTTCGAATAAACTGAAAGTCTCGGAGATAGACTTTCGCAGCAAAGCGATTACAAGAACGATAGCGCTTTCGTTAAAATTCGCGCTTATAATTTTAACACATAAGAGATTTTTTCCAATCAGGGTTCACTATAGCGGGCAAGTTTAGGCAACCTTATTGTTTGTATTGTACTAGAGCGACGCTTATTAGTAAACCTATACCGAATTAGTATGGAGGAAGGCACTTTATTAATATGCAGGAACCCAAGGTTATAACAATAGATGATGTCATGGACTAGGCACCTAATCCACCTAATCCATAGGCACCTAATCTACCTAATCCGAAACAAGGCTTAAAATGACCCTCTATGACTACTGACACAGCGTAACAAAGACAGACACAGCCCAACACGCACAGGTACAGCGTAACAAAGACAGGCACAGCCCAACACGGACAGGCACAGCGTAACAAAGACAGACAAAGCCCAATACGGACAGGCACAGCGTAACAAAGACAGGCACAGCTTAACACGGACAGGCACAGCATAACAAAGACAGGCACAGCCCAACACGAACACGGACAGTGTAACAAAGAGAGACACAGCCCAACACGGACAGGCACAGTGTAACAAAGACAGGCACAACCCAACACGAACAGGCACAGCGTAACAAAGACAGACACAGCCCAACACGAACAGGGACAGTGTAACAAAGAAAGGCACAGCCCAACACGGACAGACACAGCGTAACAAAGACAGACACAGCCCAACACGCACAGGTACAGCGTAACAAAGACAGGCACAGCCCAACACGGACAGGCACAGCGTAACAAAGACAGGCACAGCCCAACACGACAGGCACAGCGTAACAAAGACAGGCACAGCCCAACACGGACAGGCACAGCGTAACAAAGACAGGCACAGCCCAACACGGACAGGCACAGTGTAACAAAGACAGGCACAGCCCAACACGGACAGGCACAGCGTAACAAAGACAGACACAGCCCAACACGAACAGGCACAGCGTAACAAAGACAGACACAGCCCAACACGGACAGGCACAGCGTAAGAAAGACAGACAGAGTCCAACACGGACAGGCACAGTGTAACAAAGACAGACACAGCCCAACACGGACAGGCACAGTGTAACAAAGACAGACACAGCCCAACACGGACAGGCATAGCGTAACAAAGACAGGCACAGCCCAACACGGACAGGCACAGCGTAACAAAGACAGACACAGCCCAACACGGACAGTCACAGTGTAACAAAGACAGGCACAGCCCAACACGAACAGGCACAGGTCGCCACGGAGCTCTCACAGGATTGGCCGAGAAAATGATATACAAACAATAGTGACAATGAACCCTGACCCTAAAACAGTAGAGCTTCGTGCTAACAAGATCCAATGAAATTGGAGGTTCTAGAGAGGTTCATGACAACTGACAGGCACAGTGTAACAAAGACAGGCACAGCCCAACACGGACAGACAAAAAATAACAAAGACAGGCACGTGTTGGGCTGTCTGTCAGTGTTACACTGTTCCTGTCCGTGTTGGGCTGTCTATAGGGAGTTTTAGCAATGACGACGGCTACGGCGGGGACGAAGCCTTATAAAAACTGTATTTATATTTTACCTTCGAATGTCGCAGCTTTGTAAATCTCTTCAGTACGCCTATCGGTCTAAAACCTTGCTCAGGCTAAACATGCACCGACAGCGTTCAATTCGAAAAGAAGATACAAAAAATGAGCCATTGCGGTTCACGCTGTTCAAAATACGTGGAAGTTAATCATTTCACGTTGTTGTTTTGTAGAGGACGGCAAAGAAATGTATCAAGATTCAAAACGCACGTGCACAGCTATTGTTCTGCTCATTAAACCTTTTGTTTGGTGACGCTCTCGTCGCCGTCGCCGTCGTGGTTTGCTAAAACTCCCTAATGTTAGGCTGTGCCTGTCTGTTTAGAAAACAAATATATACTATATCAAAACGAGTCTGTACGAAACCATTAATATGAAAACGCGTTTGGCTACATGTTCATTTTCATGCAAATCAAAATCATTTTCATTTGCAAGGTTATGCACGAAGACTTGGAAACAGAGGAAAAAGGTATCTTAAAAATGACATATTTATCCTTTTGAGTAATTTAACACGAGAGCAAAAAGACAAGGGTCGTCAATGATGTCATGAACAAACGAACAAACCGGAAATTGCAATATCCCTCTTCTTTTCAACGCTTTTAATAACCACGTGAGATAAAGTCAAATAAAATATTCTTTTAATTTTCTTTACAACACATTTGTACTATGTATTATAATTCGTATAAAAAGTTAAATAGACATACACATGCAAGATATTTATCTGTGTTACTATCACTGATGATCTATTATTTATCATCATAATTATTTCACAAATATTTATCTAGCGTGAGCATAACAATTATATAGTGTGCACGTGACGTCAGGAAATTCTCAAATCCAAAACTAAAGAGCCACTAAAGGTTTTCTTCTCATCAGGCGTAAAATGTACTAAATTTATATCTTCCTACCGGCCGCCATGTTGGAGGTCCTCTAACATGGCGGCTCCATACTAAGCTCTATAATTTGTCGCGGAACATTTCGACGAATATGTCAACTTCAATGGGACAACGCACACACCTTATTGGAGAACTGTCTCTACTTATCGTCGATAATATCACAATTTCTTGACTTTATCCACTACACGGTTTTTGATTTTATTCTTTTATTGCGTAGCAAAACACACATTCTATAACCACTAACAGTTCAGACAAAACGGTGGTGAGAGCAAGAAGATAATTGAGTAGACAAGGCCACTTTCTTAGAAACCGCATTAAGAGATGAAAATAACAGCCACTATGGAGAATTGAGATCGTCATCAACAAGCTGTAGCTCTAGATAGGACTGATCGTGATGCTTATCTAAATACGCAAACTCATCAAAAGATATTTACACATTTTATGTTTATACCAGAAGGCCATGTATCGCGAAGACCCGAGGGGTAAAGCGAACATCCACGTCATATCCCTACGGTCCTGTTCAAGACCTCACCCAATACACTTACTCTCAGAAACGAAATGGAAATGATGGAGTCACTGTCATGAAATCATTCTTTAGCTAATTGCATACCAGCCAGTATATTTTGATTCAAACTACGCGAGCCTAATATCAAACAATAGACCATAATACTCTGACTTGGGCTAACTTACAATGCCGGAGGCTCGTGCGGGGGAATATCATTTGCATTTGTAAAGACTCCCCGATAAGCCTCGGTTTCGAGCTCGTTTCAGTCCAATACCGCAGCTTCACTAGGTTAGGTTCTCGTCTGTAGACTCATTTTCTGCGCTAGGCCTGCAAACTCTTTGTGTCCAGAAGCTTCTCTCTGTTTCACATACTCCAGAGTGCGCAGCTATTGAAATGAACCAACACGAAGAATGTTAACACTTTATAATGCGCTGGAAGATCATCTCGTATCGCAACATCTTTCCGACGGTAGTGTAGCAGCTCTTCGTAAGTTCTCTTCTCATTAGATACTTAAAACAATAGATTTCAATCATCACTATTGTTTTAGCATTGTTTGAGGGTTTGGGTATCAAACCAATTCGCTTGAGATCTGACGACAGCTGCTACGTGACCCCTTTCCCATGATCTCATCTTCCCGCCCTCCACAAGCGAGAGAGAAGGGCGGGAAGATACGACACCCTGAGAAAGAGGTTGCGGTACGAGCTGTTCTTCCATAATTTGTTTGGGAGTCCAACATTTTTAAAAAACATCTCTGTTGTGGCGAAGTGAACATTCGAATTGAGTAACACTATTGGACTGCGAGAGCATCCGGTTTTTTCGGTTCTTATTTTTCTCTTTGTGGGAAACACGAGCGAAAAGCCGTCCTTCTACAATATAACTAAGTATGCAAGTTTCTGATCAGTTGTTTTGTGTAAGAAAAGCACTTGTACTTACCGTGTATTTAGTGTTTCCATAACCGTGTTTCTGAGCGAGATTCCACAGGTTCAGGGCTAAGGTAGCTAACTGAGGTTGTGAGAGGTCCGCGTGACATAGCAGCCTTGTAAAACACAACACAACATTAGCTGGGACTTTCATGTATGTATTTATCAATACAAGGCTTTTCTTCAATGCTGAACGGTATTTGAAAATTCAAGAGATTGAGAAAAAACTTTTGCAAATAACGAGGAAAAATAACTTGAATTGATTTGGCAGTTTTGAGATCTTTCCCTCCGTTTTTCCACTGTTTAACCAATTAAAACCCAAGTTAATCTAGGAGGCGAAGAAGTCAAAGAAGTCACGTGCAAATAACTTGCACGAGCAGCCGAGTGAAGCTTTCGGTTCTTCGATCGACTAAGATGTTTGACAACTAAATCGAAAGGACAAAAGTTAACTAAATGTATCAGAGTTTCAAGTGGAACCGATGCGTTGTATGATATTATCATTCCAAAACTGAATGAACAGTGAACACGGGTACTATATTTATAGTTGAGGGTAGAATGAAATCCCATTTTGCTGCGTACCTGTTGAAGAACCCAATGGCTATGGCAGCCTGTCTCTTCAGCGCCTAAAGACAAAATACAAAAGAAGAAAAAAAAAACATGTGCTATTATTATTACAGATAAGCAATTCTAAAATAACTGAGCCACTACACGCGCTCTCATTGGTCGATAGGTGTGTTTAGATGAGTGTGTGTAAACACGGCTGTGACGTTTCAGATTTGCGCGTATTTTTAAGAATTATTTTATAAAAGCAATATGGCACTTTTTCCGTGTTCACAGAGCCTCATCTAAACAGTCGGAGGGTTGGGAGAATTCTCGAAAGTTATGCAAACCCGGCTCGCGTTCGTCTCGGGTTTGCATAACTGTCTCGAATTCTTCCAACCCTCCTCGTGTTTAGATGTGGCTATGTAAATGTGGCTGCTTAAATGGAGTTCAAAGAAATCTTAGTCAACTATCTAATTGAATTCAATTGATTTGGTCGTAACTATTTTCGTCCGTGAATGAAATCCTAGTGTGTGACCATTCAAATTTAAGCTATTGAACAGTACTTTCACGTGATACTGTTTATTATGTTGTGCAGGGTGGTTCTAACTTGTAAGTTTGCGGATGAAACCCTAGTGTGTGACCATTCAAATGAAAGCTATTAAGTAGTACTTTCATGTGGTATATTGCCTGTTTAAATTTATTTTCCAATTATGCACGTCGGAAGATTGAAGCAGAACGTTTACTTACTTCGTCGGAAGTTAAAGATTTCAAGTGCTCAAATACTGCTTCCATCAGCGTAGAAACAATTTTGTTGATCTCGGCCAGGAATTTCTTGTCACAGCCATACAGCCTGTCGTTTGAGTCCACTGTAAAATAAATCTCACTTTACATAACTTATTCCTTTTCTCTAAAATAGCAGAATTCGCTAATTAGTTCATTTCTTCCTTCATTTAGCAGTTTTCAGTCCGAGTGAAAATCACACATTACACACGACCTTCAAACGAGCAAACCTAAAAACGTACCTTTTTCGACGTGATATATGAAGTATTCCTACGGAGACAAGAAAGGAAAGAAAATAACCAAGATATAAAAGGTGAATTATTTGACTTTTGAGCGAGGTGTGAGGTATTTGACTGATTTTGAAAAAATATTCTACAAGCAAAAAAAGTCATGCACACGACCACTGCCGAAAAAACTTACGCACGTTCAGTGAGCTGATAAAAAGCATGTTGCACGGAGAAAAAAATATCATGCCTAGGTCTTGAGAAACAGATTTCCTAGTGCATAAAAGGATTTTAAAAATCCAGCCTGTATTAAATTACCCACCCAACCCACCCCATCTTCAAAAGTCAAATTGTTCACCCCAAGGAAGATTCAGTGATACATTGGTATTCCTTAAATTTCTTTATCTTGTTCTTTTTGAGAGCCTCTGACCCATCCTTCTGTGAACTATGCCAGCAACAGTATAAAAACAAGACTAGCACCGGTAATTCCCCAACTAACAAGCTGAAAACGTCGAACGTATAAAGTGTTCACAACCGCGCACTTGAGAGAGATTCAGACATTATTCAATGGTTTTTTGGCAGGAATTTAAGCCTGGGAACACGAGGAAATATAACTAGGGGAAGTTAAAACTATCACTGATAAAAGGGTCATTACATCAACAATGGAGTTAGAAGAAACAAAACCAACCTGACTCATGGCGGAGAGAAGGCAAATAGCGTTCAGATAAATACTCATCTTTGCACCACTGTTTAATTCCCATGTGTATTCCTGCACAACATTCAACATTCCGCGCACAAGATACAACGCACCTTGATCCGGTGAATCCTGGGAAAATACACAACAGTCAAACATCGCGCAATCATGGAAAATGAGAATAAAAACACGAAAATCATCATACCGGAACCACCAACAATGTGGAAAAGAAGTTGTTCATGTAGGCGAGAAGATACGGCTCGGAGGGTTTCACCTTATGGTCGATTTCTAAACACAACAGAACAAGGAAGATTAAAACGTTGGTCTGAGACCACTAGCCTGCGAAATCAACCGAGAAGGACAGCTGATTTCGCAGGGTAGCAGATAAAGTGTTTTAACAAAATCTTTACTATATTTTGTCCGTTCAACACGAACACCAAGTCTCGCGTGTTGACAATAATATTTTTACATAGCGTGTTAAAAGGTTAACAGCTGAAAACGAAAACAGAGACACACAAAAACACCTTTCATTTTTTTTTGTGAGGCAATGGAGTGTCTTGTACTATGGATCATAAATGTGTTGAGATTGAGATAGAAAAAGTTAAGTTGCTATAAGATCAGCCATACAAATATCACCGTTCACTGGCGAAAACCGGAACAGGTTGAAAAGGGGGCTCGCAACTCTAACAAACAGTGTTTAAAAATAACAAAGAGTAAATAAAGTCATGCTGCATTATTCCCGTAAATTTCATGGATTTTTTCATAGATTTTTTTCATGAATTTTTTCTCCCGAAAAAGCCTTTCTTTTTCCCCACATCAAATAGTACACTGGTCTACTCCACAAAGAGCACGCAGAAGGGTAGCTGGTTATCATTTGAATTTATTTGTTGTTCTTACCAATCGTACGAGGAACCTCAGCAATGAGACTTATGGCCGCCTTGAAAAATGCATCCGCTGAAATGAAAAATGTCAATCATATTTGACATTATCTTGTCAAGTAGTTTAGACGTGTGAAAATGACTGGATGTATAGTCGGCAGAGCGTTGAGATCGCGCCACTATTACTTGTTTGTATTGCATTCGTAGAGACTATAGAGTCAAGAGAAAGGCTCGCAAGAACAATACTGGTAGCAGTAACAAACTGACCGATGTGGATGAAGCCTTTAGACTAAGCAGGGATGGTGCAGTGGTGCGATCGCTCGCCTCTCACCAATGTGTACTGGGCTCGATTTTGGCCAGGTGCCATTCGCTTTGCACCGAGGGTTTCCCCCCGAGTTCTCCAGTTTTGCTCCCTCCACAAACATATCCAAATTGCAATTCGACCAAGGTAGAGGACCCGCTAAGGTTGATCTCTATATATTGTATTTTATTTAAGCTGACACTGATGATAAAGCATTCCGTAAACTTTTCTAAAATCAACGACCGCTGACCTTGACTGAGGGCTTGGTTTGCCATGGCAACCTGTGCTGACAAGAGATAAAGCTTGAGGCGGGTAAAGACGTCATCTATGGAGGGGATGGTGATGAAACAGTACGCCACACAAGCCTGTGGAGGAGAGGGTAGGGAAATCAAGTTGTTTCATTAGCGTATGTGGTGATCAAATAACGATGTAGCCTGTTCCAGGCTCTCTGTCAGTGGAGGATTAAAAAAGCGGGCGGGCGACGAGTGGGGTCTGGGTCTTTTCTCTCCCGGATCCCGCTCGCCGCTGATCCCGCTTGTCGCTCGCTCCCTTTTTCGATCGTCCTCAACTGACCGAGAGCCTGGAACAGGCTAGGTGTGATGACATATGTTTGCCTAAAGCTTTCAAGAAAAACTAACTCTGTTTGATAACAAATACCATTTTGTCACAGATTGTAACACATCTTGACAGTCAGTTATTTTACTTACCCTTATGAAGGACGCAGTCTTTCGAGTGTGACTTCCTCTCACCACATCGCGGGTCCGCATGGCTAACAAATTTACACTCTGATGAAAACGAAACAGCAGTAAACTGTTAATAACACCAGTCTGATCAGAGTAGACTGTTCACAACCTCGTGAACTGTTCATTGTTTTCTGTGCTATGTTTTAAGAATGACAGAGATATTTGGACGGCGAACCCACTAAGCATTTATATAATAAGTCCAATTATCCGCGCATTTTGTTTGGTTCTTACTTATGCTCAATTGGAGGACAGACGCATAGATGACGAACATACTTCAGTGCGTCTGTTCAGTAACTGATCATAGAAAACGTCAAAATGTGGCAAGAACATCGGTGAGACCCTCAGCTGTCGCCTTATTTAGCACCTGTTTTGTTCTTTTGTTCACCAAAATTCTCCTTATTCTCTCTCACAGCAGTAAATCATACTCCCAAATAGTCAGCTAATGTATCCTCGCAGCTTAAGTATTCATTTTTTGTACACATAATTTGTGAGACTTTGATTATTGCTAATTGACTAGTGTTACCTGAACAAGCATTACAAGCACAGTTTCCAGATTGGAGAAAGAAGAACGAGCGTCCACATAAGAATCTAGCTGCCTTTCAAAGTCACGGCCAAAGTCGATCTGCAAAGGTTAAGATCGCGTAAATAACAATTAAAGAAATAAATACTTTCAATAAGAAGAAAATAAAGAGAACCCTTCAGAGTGTTAAAGATTATTATGGAGTTTCTTATGTTAGTAACTAATTGGTTGTCACTAGGTTTGAATTTTCACGCGCAAGTAACAACCAATCATGACACGACGCGGATCTCTCCAGAGCTACGTTATCACTGTGGTTTAAGTTCAGGAAATGTTTTATTCAAGGACAGGACTTGAATAAAACGTAGAGAAATGCCTGCTTACTCAAAAAGAAACAAGAAAACAAAATAAACAAACAAATAAAGAAACAAACAAACAACGAAAAAAGGTCACAAGATTAGTGTCACCTTGCGTAAAAATCCTGTAATTAAATGACCAATCACTCTCTTCTCATCAGCCAGAGTTAACGCACTGTTAAGATAAGGGGCATATGTTTTAATTTTACGCTTTCTTAGAAGACTGGAGTTTCCGACAACAATAGAAGTGAGATCTGATACCCAGATCAGTTCGGTATGCTAATGTAAAGTATAAATATAACAACAACGACAGCACAGAGATTCAAGCAACAATTAGACATCAGAGTTCTTTCCCAACGACTTCAAACATTGTCTTATATTCTGAGCTTCAAATCATATCTTGAGGCTTCTGTTGAAGTTGCAAATGGCATCTTGCACTTTAGTTGAAAGGCACTGCGATTCATTCTTTGCCTCTGCTGTGCTAGGACTGAGGAAAGTCATAGCGGACTAGCATTTTCACACGTTTTTGGCAAAACCTTTTGAAATCCCAGCTACATTTTCGCCATTCTTCGGGGATCCTCGGTACATTTTCATAATTTTCAGAATATTGGAACGAAAATGCTCTCGGTCTTAACCAATCCGAATCAGCAATCGTTTTTACTCGTTAAGACTACAGTAAACAATATCGATTTATCCTTTTGAATACTAGTTGGCATTTCCCTTGCTACTTACTTCACAGAGTCGTGCATAGTTTTGCAAACAAACAGCAAAGCATTCACAACAACTGGATCATTCGTCGGCTCTTGTTGATATCTGCACGGAAGGAGGAAAAAGAAGCGTGCTTTAAACTCTTTCCTCTTGCTGTAATATAATATAACCTAAACAGTTATATCTGGTTTACTGGATTAACTATCCTCCTGCGCGGACGGTCTACGGAATTGCCGCGCACTCTCATCGCCCCCACGTGAGAGAGATATGCGCGGCGGCTAAGAGTCAAAGGAGCGTCTTAGTAGTAATTGGCCATCAGGCGTTTTCTGGCGAATGGGGGAAGGGGAAAAAATCTCCATTTCCCTGTTGTAAAAAAGAACGCCTGAATGCATGTTATCTTTGTAGCAAACGCACGTTCGTTACTTTAGATCAACAGGAACGATAACAAAGTTGGAAAAGTAGCAGATGAACGAACCATCATCACACATTAGTGAAATAACAATGCTTCAATAACTGCTTTCTGAGAAAACGTCTCTGACGGGTCAGAGATTATGATAAGACACCTACTTTACAAAAGCCTCCATGATCAATTTGCATACATCCACTTTGATCGTCTCCTTCTGGAACATGTCTACAAAAGGAAGGAACTTGTCCTGAAGGAAACAACGGAAAGAAAATTCACAATATTGGTAAAAATAGTACGTGCAAAAAAAGAATCAACGACAAAAAAGATAACTTAACTGGTCAGTTGCGAATACAAAAACATTTACGTGTAAAGATTTTACTACATCAATACATTGCAGATATTTTCATTTTAGTCTAGTCATTCTAAAGTTAGACCTTGAACTAATTGCAACAGAAAGTCCGTTTGCACCAAACAACTATTTAAGTGACCCTAACCATCATATTAAAAGTCTACCAAAATCTATCCGGCGGAAAATCGTTAAGTTACCGGAACATTTTCAACTAATTTGCATAATTTCAAAAGGGCTGCTTCTTTGTGTTTTTTTGGAATGTTAAAAAAGCGCAGCTGAAAAACAAGGTCATGAAATAAGTTATTTAGTTGCTCTAACCAACATAACAAAAATTCAGAAAAATCCCAAGAGAAATGCTCTCATTCGTTAAGAACTATTATGAATAATTTAAAAATGGCGGCTTGTCTGCTTTTTGAAACAAT
>JAHPZR010002517.1:2500-10000 GCA_019787425.1 Platygyra sinensis
AGCCGATTCAAGACATTCAGTGACTAGAGTTGCGTAAACAAACCCATTAGTAATCTGTAAAACCGATTTACTGCAAGAAAAAAATAAAAATGTTATTTACCGGGCTAGGTCGGTCCGTATGGAAAAAACTGTGCTCTTGGTCTTGAGTACGGCCCGAGGCCGAAGGCCGAGGGCCGTACTCAAGACCTCGGGCACAGTTTTTTTCCCATACGGACCTCCCGCCCGGTAAAAAACATATATGTATACCCCTAAGGATATTTACAGTAATATAGAGAAGTTTATACGCAATATTATATTACATATTCATGTTCCCGTTAAATCCGTTAAATCCGTCGTTTCCGTCCTTACGTTGTAATCTATTACACTTGATCAGTTCACTAACACTGCAAGTTCCAAGCAATATGAACTTCTACTATTGATCGGGGATGATGGATCTTACGGAAAAAATACTTTAATCACCTGAATTCGTCGCAACTTCTGCATTTATTCATTTACTTTTTGTCATCTTGCCTTCGCATCAGTGACACCCATTTTCTCGATTACACACAGCTTTAGATCTTTTCAAAACTGTACACACTAAATGACAGGGTAAAAATCATTTAAAATCGCCGTATCAGAACCAAATAAAGCGGTAGTAATCATCTCAATATTAAGTGAAATAAACACCGTGTCTACCCACTCACTTGTTCTGTAAAAATCATACAGTACAACAGAACGCGAAAAAGCTATTAAGAGTTGGCAACAACTGTTTTCAGGTTTATCATCAACACTTCCTCCCTACTTGTTTACCACTGCGCAGTTGACACGAACCAAATAAGCATGTATAACGTTTTCAGAAACAATCGTTCTGATGTCAAATCAACACTGTCTACTGTTGTCTTTTAGCACATAGGTCACACAAACATGTAAGGAAAAGCGTCGATCACTTGGTACCTTGTTCGTACTAATTTTCGCGAGGCTTTAATTTCGCGATTTTCGCGATTTGTAAAAAATCGCGAAATTAAAGACTCGCTAAAATTAAGATACGCGAAAATTAAACACGCGAAATTTAATACACTTCTATAAATTATTGCTTTAATCAATGATTAACTGCGTTTATAGCTAAATGGTAATTGTCATCAGTCTATTTATCTTCTACTTCAGCACTTTCTTCATCCGAATCACTCATTTCTTCTTCTTGTACATATCGCTCTTTAAAAACATCTTTCATGCAGTCATCAAAATGTTCAATAAATGTAAATGTGCAATATTCCAGTAGCATTTGATCGGTTGATTTGCAGTATTTGCTTGATTTGTTTGATTATAAACGCTTTTTCTATCACCTAATTGCAAATCATAATTGTAAATCAATCGTTAAGTGATCATTCAGAAAAAAACGGTTTTCTTAGTGTCTTTTGTCAATTTTCGCGAAATTAAATGCCCTAAATTTATCATTTTTTTGCAAAATCGCGAAATTTAATGCTCGCGAAATATTCGTGTTCCAAATTCGCGAAATTGAGTGCCCGCGAAAATTAGTACGAATAAGGTAATCAAAGTTTTCAGGTCAAATCAACAGCACTTACTGTTCACTTGTTTTACATTCTGAAATTTTTGAAAAGATGCGAATTTATGTTCTGAATAGTGCGCAACAGCCACTCAAAAATTATCACGACGTTGACTTGAAATTCATGTAATGAAGCTTTAGCGCATAATATCAAGTTTTCAGAAACAATCGTTTTCAAGTCAAATCAACACCGTCTCCTGTTGCCTTCTATCAAATAGCTCACACAAACATGTAAAGAAAGGCTTCGATAGCTTGGCAATTAAAGTTTCCAGGTCAAATCAACAGCAATTGCCGCTCACTTGTTTTGAATTCTAAAGTTTATGAAAAGATGCCAATTTATGCTGTAAACAGTGCGCAACATTCGTTCAAAAAAATATCACGACGTTGGCCTGAAACTCATCGAATAAAGCTCTAGTGGCCACAGAGGGAATTCAAGGACAAAAGAGCAAACCTAGTACATGAGGGCTCTTCAACCTTACTCCTAACGGTGTCAAATGTCCAAAACGACTATTTAAGCACCCGTTTCAGCCTTATTTCTGTCTCAGTTTTGCATATCTGCCCAAAATGCGTCGAGCAAAAGCACCATGCAAACAGCGACACAGCGAAGCAATACTTGGGGCAGCCTTATGCTATATGAGTCCGGTTATTGCTGGAAAGTGCAGCATCATAAGCGCGAAATGTGTGTGGAACGTTAAAGAAAAGGTACAGAAAGCGTGGACCACAATATGTAAGAAACGCCTACGACCTGGAGGTTTCAGAAGAGTTGATGCGTAACAGCACGAGAACTACGAGAGAGGTCAAAGAGTCGTGGTCTCAGTCAAGTGGGAGAGAAAAGACCGCGAAAAACACTGCTCAATTATTTCAGTCAGAAATAGTACTATCACTTCCTGACGGAAAGAATATTACTGTAAGAAGTTTAGGCGCAACAAGAGCTGTACTTCATGTGTTTAAGTTGAAGCTACATATGACTCAATTAATTGTTTAATGATCATGTATACTGCAGTTAAAAGATTAATACAGTTTGACGTTAAGACTGACTACTTTTTTTGTACACATTCGTAGTGTTGTTAAACTTGAGGCATTTTGAGTCCAGCCCTTTTCTTTAGAGAATCTGCTGTTCTTCCCGCTTGAAATTTGAAATCGGAATCTCTAAGAATGGCGGTCCATTGTCCATATCCATGCCTGTTAATTCCTTGTTTGAGAAAATCGTCCTCGTCTGCCGTAAATTTCATAACCCGATGAAGTTTCCTCTGAGTTCGCAGGTTCTCAGCGGGAATGACCACCTTTCTGGGGGGAGACAAGCTTGCTTTTTCCATAGTTTCAACCGACATTGTCGAGCTAGAAGTTGAACCACCAAACCTCGCCTGTACATCTTCGTCCACCTCTGACCCCTTGCTTCCTTGAAGCTTTTGTAGACACTCGTGAGCCTTCACGGCAACTTCGCGCGATCTCCGCTTTTGATAGTGAACTTTGGCAACAGCAGAACTGTGTTTCTGGTCTTCCGACAAAATCCTTTGCTCCTCGCTGGTGAGCTGATTGAGGCTTTCCGTTTCAACAATTTGGCGATAACGCGTAGGATGAATGTACTTGCCAATTGCATCAAAAACCAGTTTGCTCATAATTTCGCCCAATTTACCATGTTGGCCGCCATTTCTGTTGACAAGAACGAAATCACACTGGGGTTTGAGCAGTGGTCTGACGTACGAGATGTAGCCATCGAGCACTTGCATGTTTGCATCCGTCAGAACCAAAGAATCAAATCCATACTTTCCAGCAGTCTTGAACGTTTTCTGATCAATGAATCCATCCTTCTCTTTAGCTGTAGCAATCATGTCCACCGTCAAGTATTGATAGGTCATGGGACGTGAGCCCTTCACTTTGATGAACAGATACATGGCTACGAATTTCGTGGCAAATGTCAAGTCTGAAGGGTTAACTTGAGCTGGACTCGATTTGCAAATCTTCACGGTATTTTCGTAGCGCGGCAGATGAAATTTCACGACTTCCAACAACTCCTCCATTGTTGCCCAGTGGCCTCTTGCTTCCAGTGTCTCAATGTCGAAATCTTGAGTCCACTGCAATCTCATCATTTTTGCAACTGTCTTTCGCGCTCTTTTGAGGTACAACTCTGTTGCAGAGAACTTTCGAAGAACTGCCTCCGAAGCGCCATGAAGTTTTCTGAAGTCGATCATTTCACAAATTGCATCTATGTAGCCTAAACGCCCACCGTGTCCAAGCTTGCATTCGTCTTGTAAGTAGTCGATAAACTTGAACAACAAATTTGGAGAACACAAACTAAAGTCCACCAGGTCAAAAGTCAACTCTTCCTCGTCTTCGCTGCAAAATCTCAGAAACTTCAAGCATCTTGTCACTATTTGTTGAGCTGTGCGATCGTTCTTGCAATCGCCACCACTTCCAGTCAACCATTTCGTGAATAGTTCGCCGATATCACAAGATGATGAAAACGAGGGAAGTAACTTAACAGCATGCTTTGTGGTTTCACTTGTTTGATCTTGAATTGTATTCTTCATCGAAAAATCGATTTCTTTCGAATTGGGTTTTTCGTCAAAATAGAAGAACCAACTGTGCTTGGTATTAACATGTTTTCTGCACCCTCTTTGACTTTGAAATCCATCATGATCACACTCTTGTATTGGGCAGTGATACAAACTGTCGGCTTCATCCTTTTCCAACTGAAGGCGTTTTGGTTTGGGTGACGCTCCATCGATATCCGACCAATTGACTTTGCACTTCTTGCTCATTTTGCCTTTCTAGAACATTTGACCCACAGTAACCGATGACAAATAAAGGAACTAAATATATATATTTGTATTTGCCAAGACATGCCCTTACTTGCCCACCCTCATTACTATTGTGCAAAATTCATGACTCTTAGATGCAATCAAACTTGCCCAAGTAGGGCTGTGCACGCCCTATTGTTTGCTTCAAATGGGAATGCGAAACAAAATGTTCCGAAATGTGTTCCCCAATGACAAATTTGAGAACAATATGTTTCATTCACAGATAGGAACTCGGAACAATACAGTCCTAAATGGCCAATTTGGGAACAATGTGTTCAATTTACAGATAGGAACTCGGAACAAAACAGTCCTAATTTACCAATTTGAGAACAGTGTGTTTCATTTACACATAGGAACTCGGAACAAAACAGTCCTAATTTACCAATTTGGGAACAATATGTTCCATTCGCAGATGGGAATTCGGAACAAAACAGTCCTAAATTTGGTCCTAAATGACCAGTTTGGGAGCAGTGTGTTCCATTTACAGATAGGAACTCGGAACAAAACAGTCCTAAATGACCAATTTGGGAACAATGTGTTCCACGCACAACAAGGAACTCGGAACAAAAACACTCCTAAATGACCAATTTGGGAACAATGTGTTCCATTTACAGAGAGGAACTAGGAACAAAACAGTCCTTAATGACCAATTTGGGAACAATGCGCTCCATTTACAGAGAGAAATTCGGAACAAAACAGTCCTAAAAGACCAATTTGGGAACAATGTGTTCCACGCACAAAAAGGAACTCTGAACAAAACAGTCCTAAATGACCAATTTGGGAACAATGTGTTCCATTTACAGAGAGGAACTCAGAACAAAACAGTCCTAAATGACCAATTTGAGAACAATGTGTTCCATTTACAGAGGGGAACTCGGAAAAAAACAGTCCTTAATGACCAATTTGTTCCATGCACGGAGAGGAACTCGGAACAAAACAGTCCCTATTTATCAATTTGAGAACACTATGTTCCATTCACAGTTGGGAACTCGGAACGAAATGTTCCTCATTTACACTAGAGTGAACGTTTTGTGCCTATCTTGCAAAAAGTCTGTTCCTCTTATAGTCAATAGGAACACAAAAACAAGGAACGTTCCTTTTCAAATATCGGAACAGCCAACGAAACTTAAGATCAGTGGTAGAACGAGGCAAAGACTTAAAGAGAAGCTCGTTTAGGTGAAATGGAAGCAATCTTTAAAATCTGGCGAAGTTTATTTCGCTCAAAGGCCGCAGAATGCGGAATGATAAAGTTTTGGGAAATGTATAGGAAGGAAGGAAGGAATGAATGAATGAATGAAATGAATGACTGTGAACTTTATTTAAGACAGGGTGGCCCAATAAGCTACGGGGCTGTTGTCCTGAGGGGCCCCTGCATACACCTAAAATCATTATAGCAATAAAATGAATAACAATGAGCACTTGTGGTCTGAAAACTTATGGTCAGAAAAAAAAAACTACAATATATATGAGTCTAATAAAAGACATTAGGCCAAAATATTACAAGATAGAAAATAATATAAAGACAATTCACACTAATAATATAAAAAAACTATACAAAATCGTGTTTCATCAATAGTCGCTTAAAAGCCTCCAAGGACGCTACCTGTTTGTATGTTTCAGGTAAGGAGTTATATAAAATCGCTCCGGAGTATCCAAAAGTTCTCTTCCCGAGGCTAAGTTTGAGTCTTGGAGGATGAATATCTTCACGCCGACGTGTATTGTAACTATGGAAACTGTGATTTCTACTAAAATAATCACAAAGATACTGGGGCACTAAATCATTGAGACATTTGTAGACTAAGATGGATTTATTCCATTTCCTGATAGTTTCTAAGTTAGGCCATCCAAGTGTCTTGAGAGCTGCGCTGGCGCTATCTCGTCTAACAATTATACGTGCAGCTCGATTTTGAAGGCGCTGTAATCTACTCTTGCACTCAACAGACAACTCACCCCATGCCGTGTCGGTGTAACACGAGACAGTTGTATACGCGATGTAGACTGCGACTCCTCCTCCAGCGGTTTGTCTCTTCTCATTAAATTATATCCCTGAAGAGAAAGTTCTTCATCTGTGAAAGATTCGTCCAACCAAGTTTCGTTTATTGCTAGAATATGAGGCTTGTGTTGATCGCAGAATAGTCGAAGTTCATCCAGTTTATACCTTAGGCTGTGAATATTTAGATGATATATTCGAGGTCCTTTAGTCCTGGCAGGCAGTGCAGTTGCAGGGCCAGGGTTTAAAGTAACATCATTCGATAGAAAAATTAGATTTGCAGCTAAAGTGATGTTTAAGAGCCGGACGATTAGAACGGTCTTGAGTACTGGAGCCATGTTGGAGTGATCTTAAGCGTTTAACTTCGTTCGAATTTGAGGAGTGTCTATCTTAGCTTGGTTGCAGTCCCAAGACACAATCAGAGTGAGCAGACTTCTGTTTTGCCTAATGTTTGTAGTATTTCGGCTGGCAAGTTGGACAGCAAGTAAGCAGAAAAGGAGGTAGATAGTCAGAGGGCGAAAAACACGTGTGGTTCGCTCCGCCATTATGCACCTCATTTCAACTGAAATTTGGTAAAGTACTTATCGCGTGAAAGAGTTTTGATTGTCGCGATGTTTCCTTGCATGTAGTGTTTCTGTAGATATGTCATTAAAATTGACATTACACCATGCCCAGTGAGTACTACTCACTGTAGATACGTCATTAAAATTGACATTACACCATGCCCAGTGAGTACTACTCACTAGTAGTGTAATTCTGCATTAAGCGGCTGGTCCTTAAGTCCCGATGGTGGCAGATATACACAGGTTTGACTGTTACTAACTCTCTTGCCGTGATTAATAATCGACGCGCCATACAGATCAAATTTCGTGACCATTCTTGACTTTTCCGTCAGTCGCTGAAAAAATTGGCCGTTGTCGAGAGGCTATTTTGCCAGTTAAGAAAGTGCTTTAGTGGCCGTTGCCGTTGTAGAGAGGTTTAAACAGGAGGTAATGTACGGGCTGTCCGCTGGGACAAAAAAAAAAGGGGGGCCGTTGTGGAGAGGTGGCCGTTAGTGGAGGTTCGACTGTCCTGAGTTTATTTTTTATTCTAGGGGCGTAAATTAATTAACACTGAATAACATAGATAGTGCCTTGTAGTTAGAGAGGCACGAAGTAAGAATTATG
>JAHPZR010002517.1:15000-32500 GCA_019787425.1 Platygyra sinensis
GATTTATTGATTAATTGGTTGATTTAATGATTGATTGATTGATTATTAAATTAAAAATTAAGTGTGAGAGACACTAATAGCAAACTCCAAGCTGTTTGGTTCTGCAACTTACTGCGGTGAACATTATCAACGAACAGTACAGACACAAACAGTAAATGTACGGTTTCCCTGTATGTAGATTGTCATTAATACTTTGAAATTTAAAAGCTTGAGGAACTAACGTATTAAGCAACATCAAAGTGGTCATGACGAGATTATTCCGAGAGGTCTGCTTTTGTTGCTGTTTTTGTTTTAATCGGTGAACATAGAAAAGGTCGTAAACGTCCTTGTGCAAAAATTGCGCGCAGACAGCATTTCATTTTGTTGTTTCCGCTTATGACGTCAGATGCGAAACTAAAATAGTTTTACTGCTGAATAATTTATGCAAGCAACATAATTATAAACACACAAACACACTTCTGTTGTTTTTTTGAGGAGAACGGACGGCTGTACGGCACAAACTACTGCGCAACGGTAAGTCAGTCGTTGTTTTCGGCTTCTGCTAATAAAATTTTATCATAACTATTTCTTTTTCCCGGATATCACGAAAACGTCCCAGTTGATTTTATTTTGTTTTGGTCAAAGCACGAAGGTCTCGAATTTAAACCTTTCCTAGCTGTAATCTATCTGGAAAATATATGTGATCCGTCTTCCCTAGCTTAAGTTATTACTACACGTCCCTCCCGACTTCAGGCTTGAGCCGATAGACTGCAATAAAGCTATAACACACTTTTTATTACTGCGCGGTGAGAAAGAAATTGTCCATTTCTTACCCCGGTCCAAGAAGAGGCATACACTGAGTTCTCCTTCCGCTAGAAACAAAATTCTCTACGTACATCAGGCGTACTGTACCGACAAAAAAGGTTATGGTTTCTTGTGTACAAGCAACAGTCCTTACCGATTAAACTCGAATTAAATAATTCGCATATAGCTTATTACGCTTGTTACAAAATGTAACTCGGGTGGCGTCAAAACTGGGCAATGTACACCCGGAACCCCGCTAAGGGTTGAGAGGGGCGGCTTAGAACAAGGAAGAAAAATATCTGAACAGTCAGTGTTATTTTGTGTGGACTCTTGAGGTGTATTTGGTTTCTTGAGCTAATAATGTATTCCCTAAGAGATCAGTTCCGCTCGCACTAAACTAAAAAGATGTTTCTCACCCGAAAGCTTCGTAGTTTTCAGTTTTCAAAGCAAGCTCTAGTATGGTAAGGAGTTAATCTTGTATTGTTTGCCCACTCAGTTGACAATAATAACTCGTCAGTTGCCATATTCATAAGCTTGTTTGTTCTGTAATTTGTCTACAATGGAAATGAAGAAGAATGCCATCCATCAAAACGTGCAAGCTACATTATACCGGCGACGAATTTTTTTTTCGCTACTAATCTATGTTTTTTTCCCTCTGTTTTGTCACCTTGTTAATTTTAATTTCCATCGTTGAATATAGCAGAGCTCATTAATGGCTTCATCAGTGGATAGTTCACGTGCATACAGCAATTTCATTTTCGTACTCTTTTCTGTTTCCGCTTGTGATGTCATATGCTTTGAAACTGAAATAATTTTATGGAATCATAATTTATGCGAACAACACGCTATATTAGCAATGTCACATACACGCCCCTCTGCATTCTTTCTTGAGGAGAGCAAACGGCTGTACACAATCTGCTGCGAAACGGTAAGTTAGTCGTAAATATATTTTGTTTCAAACATTGTATAATTTCGGCTTCCACTGTTAACATTTACCATATCCTTTGATAGTTTTATCCCATTTGACCCATGTTTCTCCTCAAATCCGGTTAAGTTCACGTTTTCGCAATGTGACTAAGCAGAACTGAAATTGTGGAAAACGTTCATTTAGTCTTCTTTAGCCACCAATATAACGCGTTAAATCGGACGTCTCAAAATCGCGTTCAGTATACTGCATACATGATTTCTACAATCGTAGAAAAAATTGATTCGCTTTATTTGATAGTCTCCTTTTGTTTACTTTTTAACTGGAAAAAATTGTGAAACCACACGGAGATGAATTAAATAATCACAACTGATCATTTTTGAGTAGCTTATCCAAGAAAAAAAAAATCATTTTTTTCATATGCTCTAGGTTACGTTATTGCAATCAGGTGGTCCGCTTTTGGGCTTGGCTAGATTTTAAAATTAAATCCTACCGAAGAACTCTAGAAACAGACTGATCCCGAGAAACCGTATTGCTATGCAAATGACAGTTCGTGCTTGAAAAGTTTTGTCTGACTCACTGAGCGCAACGCCGTATCATATAGAAGGAGTATCAATTAACGCTCGATGAAGCTTTCGATTAATGGCAAGTCAGATATGAGGTCAGATTGGTCACAATGTCGAACCCTCTCGATCTGGATAGAGTTGTACAGAGTACTTATGAGAATCTTGAGGGACTACGTACTAGCCTGGCACCGGGAGGAGAACAATTTATGGAAATGAGCCTGATGTAAAAAAGAGAACGGAAGTCGAAAATTCGAGTTTCATGGCGAGCATTCAAAGTGTTGCAACATAGTGGACCATTGGCGTCCTCTTGAAAAGGCGATTGTCACGAAAGTTTAAAAAAAATGATTCAGCTGTTGTCGCTGCAGAGGAAATAATATGCGAAAGGATCAACATTGAGTCCACAAACAAATTTAAAATAACTGAATGGTGAGTACAAAAGTTGAAGTAAGGCTTATATTGATGAAGATGGTGTACGTGTGAAAAGTTTTCCTCCCCTTAAACTAGGCTGGTTGAAAACTACAGTGAAGCGGAAAATAAAATCATGCGCCGTATACGGATTTGTACAAAAAATATCACACGAATGGTTGGCAGGCGAAAGAAAACTTCCCGGATTCGAAGGCAGCAGACGCGAGAACATTTGGTCGTGTAATTATGAAGGTCTTCCCTAATATCTCAAAAATCAAACTAAGAACTGAAAAAAGGATCTCTTTGTCTGCGATTCTTGTCCACATGACAAAAGTTTTCCATCTCGGTCGTATTTTTACTCTCAACTACAGTCACCCAGAATGGTTAAAATCAAGTACCATTGCCAATAGAGAAGAGTTGTTCCTTTCCTCGTTGGGTTGCTATTTAATGAAAACCAAAAACAAAGTAATAACCTGATGATTTTCGACACTTTAAGCTGTAAATACTTGTTTCAATCTGTTAAACCATATCATTCATCATTCATGATACATGATACATGTATCATTACTAAAACATGTAGCTGAATTGTCTAATTACAAAATTTGTTTGCTCATTTCAGTGTTCCCAGTTAGTACAGTAGTGCTAAAGACTCTTACAACTAAATTAAGGGATTTATTTTTAATATCTATTTATTATTATCATTGTATCCTACTTGACTAACAAAGTGAGCTATAGTGATCAAACTCAAGTTTATGTTTTTTTCATTTTCTTAGTTTTCTTAAAATCCCCACTAGTAGGTCACGCTTTAGATAACCACAAAATATAATTTTAATTAGAGTTCAATACTTTTTGAATCGAAAAACTTGGTGAGATACTTTGGCTTCAAGTTTTCTCTAATACTTTAGGTATGTCAGAATGATCGCAGCAAACACAAAAAAGAGTCGACACGCCTGTTAATTTGTATATTTTTCAACTTTTTTTAAAAACCTGAAAATGCTATTTTTTTGCGGTCCACCCGTGCCGCTGATCACAGCATCGACATGCTCAGAGTTGTGACGTAGATTCAGGAACGTGTGACTTCAGGCTTGACTTACCTCGCTTGTTTTACCTCTGTAAATTTAGCTTCGCAGTCCATGCAAAATGCTCCTTTCCAGCATTTTGTATGAGCTACTAAGTTAAATTTACAGAGGTAAAACAAGCGAGATGAGTCAAGCCTGAAGTCACGTGTTCCTTAATCTACGTCACAACTCATTCAAAACGAAATGAAGACTGGTGCGAATGGTGGACCAAACTGGCGGCAAATTTGAACGTTTTTAAAACTTGTAAAAAATATTGCATTTTATCCAAATCGAATTTTTCTTACGCAGAAGTTCATTGGGTGATATATATCTAATCAGATAAGAAAACAAAAATATTGTCGATATGGGCACTTTGAACAAAATTGGAGCATTTCACTTCAGCTCAACCACGGCAATGTTTGGAAGCCGGCAGACCTGCATAAGATTCCTCGTTAGCTTCAGCTGTTTTAATTATCTATTTTCAGAGCTCATATCCAGCAAGAAAACGTTTGATCGATTAACTTTAACAACATATACAGGAAAGAAAGAAAAAATCAACGATTAAAAACCACGCGCGTTTTCCCAGCATAGACACTGTAGGACCCCTTTCCGACGCAAAACGCTTATAGCGGCCCGAAGGGCCGCCAAGCGAAGCTTCATAATTATAGAATAAGGAACCACACGTATGCAGACGTATGCATAGAAATAGGAACCCATGCAACTCTTTTCTTATGGTCAAAATTGCTAGCGGCATGGATCACGGGCGCGTACGCCCAACGACGACGACGACGAACGACGTCACACAACATGGCGGCCATCCAGCCAATACCATGTCATGCAGTCTTGGATTACAGCATATATCTTTGATATTAGACATGCATGTTATGTTTAATTGACAGCCGTCATATCAAGAAATCCGCTGACCAGTATCACTGACCATATTGCGGGCTCAAGTTTAGAGCTCATCAAAGTCGCGTATTTTTTGAAGTTGACCGCTGACCAAGTGCTAGTTTTCGTTCGGATTGCCGGCAGGCTCATGTCAGCTTAACTTTTCCAAAACGAGGCTGGATTAAAAAGATAAAACAAACAGCGGTGATAAACATATTGAAAACTTTCATTTTATAATCTTGACGTTTCGTATGCTAGTCAACATACATTTTCAAAAGAATAACGGTTACAAATTTTTTGAAAAGCTATTTATACTGTATAAATGGGGGTCTGGAACCTAGACAGAAAACAACTGCAATCAATAGAAATTTAAGACGTTTCAAATGGAAACTGTCTGTAAAGGGACAATGAGAGAGTAACTAATGTGCGAGCCTGCGAGCCGGAGCCGCGAGCCGCGAGCCGCGAGCCACCAACCTAATTTTGCGAGCCACTGAGGATTTCTTTTACGTTTTAGCAGACACTTTGTTTAGATATTTACAAAACTATTTTTCCTCTTTTAGATAAAGCACTTACCTACTTGTCGCTGAAGACATATTTTCAAGATGATCGGATCAATCGAAGCTGATTGAGAGTAATTTGGACAGGATATGTATTTAAGCGATCAAAGTTAGTAGAGACCTCTTCGGATAGAACTTTTCCTGAGACAGGAAACCCATGAAGAAAGATGAGAAGCAATATGCTAATAGATTCTCACAATCATTGACATTGACTCTGTACCGCAATAAATCAGACAAACAATTAATGAGCCTGCAGTCCAGACCTAGCGAAGCGTTCAACGCTCACGGAGCGGTGAGTACGTCATGTATCCGTAATTAAGCATCGGGCAACCGTTAGTCCGAGATGGCTTCCAAATGTGAAGCTCCTGTTGCTGTTGTTTTTTAAGAACCTGTGACATGGATCTTTTCCGGTCTTTTTGGCAAAAGAATTGCAGATAGTTTGGGAGGATTTTAGGAAGCAGGGCCTGATTATTAATGGCGGATGAATTTTATCATCGCCGACAACATTTTAAGTCGGCACCACTGAAACAGGACTGAAAATACAGCAATCGAAAGAAGGTACGTTCATTCATTACTTCAGACGGGTCATATCGGCAGATCGTGAAAACCCTGTGACTGTGATGTTGAACAGAGCACTGGTTTGTTTAAGAATGCGACAAGTGTTTGGCGAACACCTGATAGTGGCGTTTTCATTTCCTTCCATACGATTTTACTGAAGATTCGCTTCGCGTCCGCTGGCAATGAATACCCAAGCATCAGAACACACTGCACAGCCATTGCCCTTCTAAATAATTTGTCAAACTTTATTTAATAACCGAACATGAACTTCATTATACCATATTAGGGTTTTATGCCCTTTTTTGGATTTTTTGGCGGGTATCTTTCGGGGCTCGCAAAAGAAGCTCGCGGCTCGCGGCTCGAGGCTCGGGCTCGCAGGCTTGCAAAATAGCCTCCCCCGGACAATGAAAAGGCTTTCTAATAGAGTAAAAGCTTTTCACTGCTGACATTGGCATTCAAAGCTGGCTGTAACTCTTGAATAAACAAGGTAAATTTATCACCGCTGTTTGTTTTATCTTTTTAATCAAGTTACGATGGCCGAAGACCAAGAGTTTATATGAGGCTGGATTGTTTGGAAGACGGTTAACGCAAACCCAGGTTTAAAAGTTAATCAAATTATAACTTTTTCTTTAGTAGAACTTTTTTTTGCTGCTTTGTTTTGTGTATATGGTGATCATTAAAACTCTTATCACATACGGGGCAAAATTACTGAATGCTGATTGGCTGAGACAGGCGGCATTTTTTCTTAATCACGAGGGCACTTTTGGTAATCAAGAGGGCATGCTTACTTGATACTGATTGGCTGAGCACGCCTGCATTAAGTTGGTTTCCCGCTTCAAACGGATTTTGAAAATAAATTTCAGAAACTCATCGCTTCTCACTTTGATCTAAACACGAGAGAATCAACATGCAACAAAGTGCAGTCTTTTGGTGGAAAAGCAAAAGGATTTTTCCGACAAACTTTATTGATTCGTTGCCTGAAAAACGTTTGAGTGGGGACTGCTGGTTTTCCACGAAGCATAGAATTACAGAACTTCATGGCCGCCAAATTGTGTTGGTACGTGAAGTTTTCACAGTGGAAAGGACAGTTTTGAATTCAAGAAGTTATTAGAGCTCGTTTGGACACTTGTCTACGTCTATCATCGATGGATGAAGCCTGGTTTCACGCCGTTGCAAGCTTCGCAAGACAGGTGAATAAAATTAGATTGCTTAAAGTTTTGTTTGTAAAGAATTTGCTTTGAGGCAATTGAACTAAGTTACAGTGTTTTTTTGTACTATAATAGTGGCGTGCTACTGCCAGCCTGTTAAATAATGACAACCCGCAGTCCTGTTTACGCTACGGCAAGACTTTGAAAGTTGTCCTTTGTACAAAATTTTGCCCTTTATGTGATAAACAAGTAATCGCAAGTGCTCTCGGACAATTAAGGATTAATTTCACTTGTATTTTCAAAGTTTTTCAAATTGCCCTCGTCGCTTCGTGACTCGGGCTATTTTGTGAAAACTTTGAAAATACTCGTGAAATTAATCCTCAATTGCCCCATGCGATTACATATACAAAACAGGAGGCCAAACAGTATACAGAAAACCTCACCGCAAAGTTACAAAACTCAATTCAAAATTCTACCTTTTCATCGGTTAGCTTAATCGTGCTCTGATCAACCTGGCCCTGGAGCTATGCTTTTAGGCTGAATCTATATATTAGTTTATCCTTTTGATCATGTACCGGGCTCTTTTTACCAATTATATTTAATAGCAAGTTTGTTGAAATTCGCCAATAATTCGAATTTCGTGCATTGGCTTATTTTTACGTTCGCGTATATTGAGGGCGGTAAAGGGGGGGGGGGGGGGGGGGTGTCTAGATCACGTTTCACGGAAAATAAAACGGTCCTTTCACAATTCACGAAAAACAAAGACATAATGAAATTCATGGTTCACGGCGAATTAAACATTTATTTCTCGTTTCACGGAAAATAATTTTGAAAACTCACGCTTCACGGCTACTATGAAAATCACGATTCCCGAGGAAAAAAATAGCCATTTCACATTTCATGGGGGGAAAAAAAGGGCCGATCACAAGTCACGAAAATACCCTTTTCCACCCTCTATATTAGCAGCTTACACCCTTATATAACGTATAAGCCCAAGCATTTTCCTGAAACAATAAACCCAGCCAAGGAAAATAAAACATGCAAACACACAGCATACCATTCTAGATTCGTGGGAGGCACCAATTCTTACAAATGAATAGATTGTTCTTGCTTTATTTTTGAAAACCTTCGCTGCACATCCAGTCCTGCTCGTTACACTAACCACTTTCTTTGTGCGCTGCGAAATTTGGTTTTGGAGAAAAATTTCCCAATAACAAGCGGCCACAGCAATAAAGGTGTTATGGCCAGCCAAAACGACATTCAGCACTTGAGGCAAACGAACATCAACCTAATTTTCGTCCGCCATTACTTGAAATTGGTTCCAGTTGAGCCCGCTATTTTCGCAGCGGCATCTCTACTTGTGATGTCATATTCCTAACACGCGATTGATTTACCTTTGATCGCCATTGAAGTCAGTCGGGTTTTATCTTAGTATTAGCGAAATCTCTGTCGATTCAGAAGTTCATTTTAGGTAAAGTTTGTCTAAAAGCAGTAGTGAAGGTTCCTCTGAGTCTTCAGAGGCTAGCTTCTGAAGATTTCCAATCATACGATGATAGTGCCGAGCCAATTGCCACCGAAGAAGAAGCTACCAGTACGCTGAACAAATAGCTGTAGAGAAAGAAGAAGAGCCTGAGGACATGCTTCTCAGTCGATTTGCTGACGAGACACTGAGATCTAAAGAGATGTTCCACTTCAAGCTCTACCGGTTACACAAAATTAAGGAGACTGGCGTTGACCTTGCAGTAAAAACCTCTGAAGTTTTTCTTTGTTTTGTAGCTTTTGTTAGGGTTAGGTTCTATTATGTTAACTTCTTCGTTTTCTTTGTTTTACGCCACTGCTGAGTGTTACAGGCTGCTTTGTTCCCCCGCCGTTTTGTCCGCCATCTTACATACATACATAAACTATATACATAAACATACATAAACTTTACAATTTTGTGTAACCGGTAGAGCTTGAAGTGGAACATCTCTTTAGAGGAAGCAGATCTCGTTCTTTTCTAATTTGGAGTGGTTTCTTATAAACGTAAGCCGTTGTGTTAACTAAAACTTCATAGATGAAGTGTTTTGCAGAAGCTGAGAGTTAAGCTTACGACTTCGAATATGCAGCCAACTTGAATTGGAACTTCTTCAGGCTTTCTCTCCGGATTTAAATAATCAGTTTCTTTAGTGGCATAATTTCGTCTTCATTGTATTTTCTTGCGTTTAAATGAAGACTTAAAAGTAATACGGGAGTAACAGAATCGAAAGTGTCGGATCACGCATGTCTCAGTGGCGTCCTATCTATCAGTCATTACCGTCTGTGTACACCGAAATTTTCTTGAAATTTAAATTAAATGAAGGATATGACCCAGTTTCCTCTCTGTCATTCAATTGAAGTGAAGGGGAGGGGTGGGTGCTAGAAGGTAAACTGACGAACCTAAGCCCTTTGTTCTTTACAAGAACAGAGTTTCTTTACAAATAGCCTTGTTTATTGTTTGTGAGAACAGTATCAAAAACCTGGACGGGACCACGAAAGAAAAAAATTCGTTTGAACTACACATCTAGAAACAGATTTGAGAATTTTATATTTTTACTTAGTAGTTAGTTTTTGTACTTTTTCTTTATTAATTTGTTTATTTATGTGCTGTGTTAATCTTTTCTTGAAACCGTCAATTTACTGAGTTAAAGAGTAATTAAGGGGGCCTCAATAGGGTGGTAGGTATTTGCACAGACCTAATCAGTTAATTCCTTGAGGGTAACAGAACTATTGGAAATTCAGATTATCATTTCTTAGAAAAATAAATTTTCATTGTTTAAAAATATTAAAAATATTTGTGCCTCGTACATCATCAAGCTTTCCAAGGTAGATCAAAATGTTTTAAGTCGCTAAGTAAGAGCGATTTTCTGTTTTTCATCCCGCATCCCATTCCTCGATTTCAAATTTCTCCCGCATTTCTTGGTTGAAATGTGTACTACTGCGGCTCACGGCGCGTTTTCATCCCTTGTTCCGCGTCCCGCATTCCACATCCCGCCCGAATTTTTAACTTGTCTCGCATCCCGCCAAGCTTAAGTTTTGCATGACACTCCAGAAACATCGAAATACATGTTTTATGCATGACAGATCAGAATAATCAGCGTCTCTTAAGATCTAAAGAACCCCTCAAGCGATTCTCTTAGTCAGTTTCACTTTTCAAAGCAAGTTCCGCCGCGGTAAGTACAGCTCTATCTAACATTCTATCGTCTGGTTTCTATCTTAACCAGTTAGAATAATACGTAGCTTGATTATGGTAGTGACGACATTCAGACAATCATAAAGTGATGATCATTTGCAAGCTACATCGTTTGTTACTAAACACTGAACAATTGTTTTGGCTCTGTCAATCAGATCTGATGTTTGTTGCCTTGGGAAAACGAGAGTTTAAAATCGATCAAATCGTACAAAGTACATTATAAAGTGAAAACTGACAAAAAGTGAATTCACGGTCTTCCATATTTTGCAACAAAAAGATGCCAAAATTAGCTTTCATTAGCTGTGTTATTTTTATTCAGAGCAAGTCATTCTGTCGGTCTATGACAGGAACTAGCGTGGAATGTAAATTTTATTAATCCTGTTAATCAGCACATAGTGGAGTGAAACTGGAGTGGTTTTTAAGCCCGAGAAGCTTCAAAAGGGTAGACGCAACAAAGATTCGAGGATCTTTGTTAGAAAGTCCAAGACTGTGGACAATTTTTCTGCAGTGAATTACTTAGATAACCAAAATGCTTCTATTAGTTAATCAGAACTGAGTTAACAGCTATTGTGTTTTACGCATCATGTGGTTAAGACAAAGAACGAACAGCATGCAAGAAAGAACTTTGTCTGACTGACTTGATTATTAGCTATGGTCAAAAACCAATCTATTTTAATTTAAAACTTACAACAACAAAAAATAGGGTTTAAAAATCAAAATTTACTTTGAACCGTTTTTACTTGATTGCTTTGCAGAGTTTAAAACACATTTCAATTTCGACTTGTTTTGACTTCTTATTAAACCACTTATTGTCCTCCACGGAAACCCCCTCAGTGCTGTTTCAGTTTCTATCAGTTTTGGTTTCACTTTCATCAGAAGACTGAGAAACTGAACACGGTAAGTTTATAAACTGTAAACTGTCTGTGACTGATAGCGTTGGGTGCACATATAATGAGTACAGCTGATTTTTAATACTTTAAATAGACACTGAGAGAGGTTTGCTACCTAAAAAAAAACCATTTTACTGAATTTTAGCTCTGTTAAAAAAAAAAAAAAAACGGATATGCCTTAAAAGCTAATAGACTCTACCTTCAGCTTTCAAAAAAGATCGGGAGTAGAAAAATTTAACTAACTTTCGAGTATTTTTATTCGATTAAGACTTGTTTTAATTTTAATTCGTTTTGACTTTTTATTGGACCTCCTATTGTCTTGTAGGGAAATTCCCTAAGGGCCGTTTCAGTTTCTGCCACTTCGTGTTCCACTTTTAGGAGAAGACTGAAAAACTAAACGCGGTAAGTTTATAAACTGGAGGCTATTTGTGACTAGCAACGTACATGCATGTACATTTAATAGGTCTAGATTTACGCTGAAAGAGAAGTCACGAATCGCGTGACTGGTTTTTCTTGTTTCTGTAAGCGCCAGCATTGATTCACGCGAAAAATTAAGTCACACAAATGATTGCTTGGAATCATCTTCTTGTGTAGTAACAAAACGATTAACTTTATCTTTTTTTTTTCGCTTACTTTTTAGGGGAAAAGGCTCTGGTATTGACGCGTATTGGTTTTGGTTTCCCTCTGGTGATTCACCAAAGCTAGTGAGTATCAATAACAGTTTAAGCTTAGATATAACGTATTCATAGCAGACTATTAACATGATGTTAACTGTTTCACAGTCCATTTCCTTTTTAAACACAATGCAAAGTCGGAACTTGAGAGTCTTTAATTTGTGACCGCAACTTCGACGCCAAACACTCTGACTTAATATATTTAAAGACTAATCCTAATCAGTTGAAAGTAACCACGTTGGTCTGACCGAGACACGATTGGCAAGCTGTTTAAAAAGCTCTTCCTCTTTAACTCATGAATGTTTCCCAGTACTCCGGAAAATTAATAAATAAATTTCTCCAGTCACTGAGTAGCAGTGATTTGCTGATTTTCATCCCGCATCCCTCCTCTCAATAAAAAAAAAATTTATCCCGCATTTGCTGGTTGAACTGAACACATGCTGCTGAGGCCAAGATATGTTGATCCCGAATCCCGCTTTCCAAATTATCGCGTCAGCATTTTCAGCTCATGTCGCATCCTGTCAAGCTTACCTACGTTTTGACACACCAGAAACTACAAAATACATCTTTCATGCATAGCGTATTATGATAATCAGTGTTTTCTCGAAATATCTAGAACCCCTCAAGCAACTGCGATAGTTTCATTTTCCAAAGCAAGTTCCGCAGTGGTAAGTACAGCTCTAGCTAACTCTGTATCATTTGGTTCCTATCTTAACCAGTTAGAATAATGTAGAGCTTGATTATGATAGCCACGACATTCAGACAATCATAAAGTGATGATCAATGTCAAGCTCCATTGTTTGCTAGCAAACAACATTGTGTTTGGCTCTGCCCGATCTGATATTTGTTACCACTGCAAAACGAGAGACTGAAATCGATCAAATCCTACAAAACACATTATAAAGTTAAAACTGACAAAAAAATGTAATTCCCCGACTTCCATATTTTAAAACAGAACGATGGCGAAAGTCACTTTTCAGTAGTTGCCTTATTTCTCGTCAGAGCACTGAAGTCAGTTTTCCTTTGACAGGAATGTAAATTATATTAATCAGTCAACAAAGAGTTAGAATAGGAGAATGGAGAGGTTTTTAAGCCCGAGAAACTTCAAAATAGTAAACAAAGATGCATAGATCTATATTGGAAGGTTAAGAACCCTAAAGAAGCTGTAATTTTGCTTTGGTCATAAGTAGCGCATTAATCACGTCACTTAAAACGAAGCATTTATCTTGTTTAACGCGTAGATTGTAATCATTTTATGCATAGTTAACCAAAAGAACGAGGAGCAACAGACAACAATTAATTGAAAGAACCTTTTTTCTAGCGAGACTGAAATCATTTTAGTGAGTTTTAACTATGTTAAAACAAACACATTATGCTCTGGAAGCTAATTATTAGACGGCTTACCGTCAGTACCCAACAAAGAATGGGGACAGAAAAATGCAACTTACTTTTGAATGTTTTTACTGTATTGTTTTGCTCAACTTTTAAGACTTATGTTAATTTTAAATTTCTTTTTACTTTTTATTAGATCCCCTATTGTCTTACAGGGAAACTATCTAAGTGCTGTTTCAGTTTCTAGCACTTTTGGTTCAACTTTTAGGATAACACTGACAAACTGAACACGGTAAGTTTATAAAGTGTAAGTTATTTGTATCTAGCAGCGTTTACATTTAACAAGGTCTAGATTTACACTGAGAGAAACTTCATCGCGTGACTGATTTTTTTCCTGCTGAAAGCGCGAACAGTTCGTCACGATAAAAATTAAGTCACACAGATGTTTGATTGGAATCACCGTTTTGTGTACTAACAAATCGAACTGAAAACACGTTACTCAAACCAAGATATGTTCATCTGAATCCCGCTTTGCACATCTCCCCTGGATTTTCAGTTTATCTCGCATCCTGTGAAGCTTATGTTTTGACACTCCAGAAGCTTCGAATTACATCTTCCATGCATGGTGTATTATGATAATGAGACTGTTTACTCGAAATATATTTGGAACCCCTTTCGCCGTTTCACTTTCCAAACCAAATTCCGCAGTGGTAAGTTCAGCTCTAGCCACTTTTGTCTGGTTTGTATCTTAACCAGTTAGAATAATATATAGCTTGATTAAGATATAGCCACGACATTCAGACAATCATAAGGTGATGATCAGCTGCAAGTCCATCATTTACTACTTAACACTGAACAATAGTTTTGGCTCTGTCAAAACAACAACAACAACAACAACAACAACAACAACAACAACAACAACTACACCTTTATTTTGTTTGTACTTTTTAAAGCCTGGAGCTGAAATAATCCTAAGATTTTCCAGCCAATTCTCCAAGAAGACCTCACAAAACACCGGCCAGAACAACTACCAGAAAAGCTCAAACACTTCCCAGAAAACCAGGAAAAGTGCGTACAAGCGTCACGCAAAGAGATTTTGCAAGTTAAGTCACGGAAAAGCAAACTGAAATTTAGCAACAATGATCCCTCTAAAGATTTCAAGGCGTTTTTGATAAACCAACCAGTTGCCACAGTTAAGGCTAATCATGGAAAATCAATAAGCTCCTAGGCAAAAAAAAAAAAAAAACGCTGTTGTCCTGGCACCAAGCTGTGATTAAAACGCTCGAGAGCCAAAGAAATAAGGAACGACCCGATCTTGTCACGCTAGGTAAGCAAAGAGAAGAATATAGGTGTGAGAAAGAGTGTCCTTATTTTAATCAATGGCATACGAATTTCCCCTATACAGCTGTGACAACCCAGCAAAATAATAATAAAAAAATTGCTAGATTATCTTAACCACTACAAACTGTCATGGGCCAGGAGAGGCATAAATGTTCCATTGACAGCCCGAATAAGTATGCCAAACAATTCTGGTAGAAAAGGTGGTGTTTCTTCCACAGATAGAAGATCAAGCGCCCAGCTGGCCATAGATAAACGCGTGAAGCGTTTAAATTCTCAAAGAAGAATTCCTTATAAAAATTCATTCCGTTTAAAAAAAATGAATTTCCCCGTAAATGGTAATTGAAAGCGTCTTCTCTTGGATCTTTTAAATTGTTCTTGTTCATGGTTCTTATTTTCATATTACCTCGCGTCCTTTTTTATTTTTTTTATTTATATTTTATTTATTTATTGTTAGATTTTGCACTTTTCCTGGTTTCCTGGGAGGTGTTCCGAGCTTTTTTGGGTGTGTTTAGGATTTTTAGGTGTTCCTGAATGTTCTGCGATGTTCCGGTGCTCCAGTGTTCCGCAGACCTCAATGGCTTTTAGAGCACGACCAGTGTTGAGAAGGAAAAACGCAACTACCAAGCCAATAGAAACAATTTGTAAAATGTCTTCTACAATGCTCATGGCGTCCGTCTTTATATGTCCTAGTAAAAATAACACGAATCAAGCTTTTTAGTTATTTGGAGTAATGGTATTCAGTCGTACGTCCCCTTACCTAGTTGTAGTTGTCTAAGTAGTTACTGGATAAACTAACGATAGGGTAGTCCAGTCCCTGAACTCTCCTTTCTTTCCGCCCCATATAGGGGCTGAACCCGGGCGGGCAAAAGAAGAGTCCAGCATAACTTGCATGCGCATGCTCAGAACGCCGCCATTTTTTCCCCCCAAATCGGGGGAAAAACCATATTTGGAAGTATTTTCCAGATTTGGCTTGTGGCGCGAGTTTCTGAATGATAATATACAAACAACAATTTCTGCATTCAGATTGATTAAAAACATGTCAATTAATCCCAAATGTGTGGAATTTCATGCACCAGTGCCACGCTAAACCACAATCGATTTGTTTTTTATCACAATATCAAAGATAACTAAGGAAATCTTTGCCAAGATTTGTTGACAATTGAAAACTTGAAAGTGCACGCGCTGCATTATGCAAATGAGCTACTTGTACGCGTCAGACTTTCCTTTCAAATACTTTTGCAAAATCGCTCAACATACAGAAACAATACGAAAAAAATGTTTGGGAAAAGAGGACGCGTACTCGTTGTCGATAAGAGTATAGACCACGATAAACCATATTTCGGTTTTTAGGTTTTTATATTTTTTGCGACAATATCAACGTCAAAGAAAATGTTTTCTTTCAGAGCGCGAGCTGAAAAAAGCATTGCGCGACACATTGACGCGAGCAGCGTGGTTGAGACCTAGTAATTTTTGATTGGTTCGTTCTGAGCATGCGCATGCAAGTTATGCTGGACTCTTCTTTCGCCCACCCGGGTTCAGCCCCTATATGGGGCGGGAAGAAAGGAGAGTTCAGGGACTGGACTAACGATAGGGTAACCCTGCTTTGAACTAGTATTTCGTCTGTACCAATATTACTGAACCACACGCGAAAACACTAGTACGTTAGGTACGTGCTGCTGATGGTTTACGGTGCCTTGAGGCCCTGATAAAACGTGGAACGAGACTTTTTAAATGCCTTCCCAATTACACCCTATCTATTGGTTTCTGTCAAACAATCGTCAATAAGAACTAGTGCATGATGTCAGAGTTATTTATTCCGTCCGACGTGATTCCGTGTCCATTTGTAAGCTCAATTTGGCAGTCAGAGATTTTGTTTTTAAGTCACATTACTTCAATGCGCGTCTACCCCTCCCCTAACCCAACAGTAACACGAACTTATTAACTTATTATAACATGTTGGGCTAGGGGAGGGGTAGGTGAGCAGTTACCCAGATACTGATATTGATCCGAAGAAGAAACACTAAACCAAAAATAAAAACGGAATGTAATATTTCCAGGAACGCCGAAAGACGGAACACTGGAGCACCGGAACATCCCAGAACATTCAGGAACACCTAAAAATCCTAAACACGCCCAAAAAAGCTCGGAACACCTCCCAGGAAACCAGGAAAAGTGCAAAATCTAATGATAAATAAATAAAATATAAATAAAAAAAAAATGGACGCGAGGTAATATGAAAATAAGAACCATGAACAAGAACAATTTAAAAGATCCAAGAGAAGACGCTTTCAATTACCATTTACGGGGAAATTCATTTTTTTTTTAAACGGAATGAATTTTTATAAGGAATTCTTCTTTGGGAATATAAACGCTTCACGCGTTTATCTATGGCCAGCTGGGGGCTTGATCTTTTATCTGTGGAAGAAACACCACCTTTTCTACCAGAATTGTTTGGCATACCTATTCGGGCCGTCAATGGAACATTTATGCCTCTCCTGGCCCATGACTGTTTGTAGTGGTTAAGATAATCTAGCAATTTTTTTTATTATTATTTTGCTGGGTTGTCACAGCTGTATAGGAGAAATTCGTATGCCATTGATTAAAATAAGGACACTCTTTCTCACACCTATATTCTTCTCTTTGCTTACCTAGCGTGACAATATCGGGACGTTCCTTATATCTTTGGCTCTCGAGCGTTTTAATCACAGCTTGATGCCAGGACAACTGCGTTTTTTTTTTTTTTGCCTAAGAGCTTATTGATTTTCCATGATTAGACTTAACTGTGGCAACTGGTTGGTCTATCAAATACGCCTTGAAATCTTTAGAGGAATCATTGTTGCTAAATTTCGGTTTTCTTTTCCGTGACTTAACTTGCAAAATCTCTTTGCGTGACGCTTGTACGCACTTTTCCTGGTTTTCTGGGAAGTGTTCCAGATTTTCTGGTAGTTGTTCTGGCCGGTGTTTTGTGAGGTCTTCTTGGAGAATTGGCTGGAAAATCTTAGGATTAATTCAGCTCCAGGCTTTAAAAAGTACAAACAAAATAAAGGTGTAGTTGTTGTTGTTGTTGTTTTGACAGAGCCAAAACTATTGTTCAGTGTTAAGTAGTAAATGATGGACTTACAGCTGATCATCAGTTTATGATTGTCTGAATGTCGTGGCTATCTTAA
>JAHPZR010002518.1:2500-13317 GCA_019787425.1 Platygyra sinensis
TGAATGAGAAAAACTTTTCTACGCTTGTCTGGAAATTACATGAAATGATCCAACACTTCCATTGAGGTTTCCATGGGTTTATCTGTGTAGTGGACGGAAACGCGCGTGACATGTGGCCAAGCAGAGAATAGCGGCGATTTATCAAGAGACGAATTCCAGCAATATATACTTAGCGCTGATGACGTTTTTCGGCTGAAACAAACACAACTCTTAATTCATTATGCATGTAGCTCTCTTTTCAGAGGAACTAATAACCAAAAAATAGGGCTAACTTTTTAATCCTTTTCCTTAGTCTTTACGAAACTACCAAAATTTTAGAATTTGTCGCGAATAAATTATTTTTACCTATTTTCCAAAATTGGACTCTCTTGGCTTAATGGAGGCGTATTGATATAGAAGGTGAAAGGTAAAGGTGAACTACTGCTTTACATTGCCTGATTACTCTGAATATGACGAAACCCGTCATCTAATAACTGCTTATCTTCTCGTTTTCTCTTGAAATTTGTGGAAAGGAAAGCGTACATGGAATGGTCAATTTAGATATTATAGTCATCAAATACAGTTGTCAGGATGGCCGAGCGGTTTAAGGCGCCAGACTCAAGATTTAAAAACACTTTCCCAGCACACAGTGGGTGCGGGCGTTCTGGTCTCCGAATGGAGGCGTGGGTTCGAGTCCCACTGCTGACAATATATGCTTTCTTTTTCTTTTGTCTGATTGTTTGCCTTATAAGAGAAAAGAGAGGGCCGCGCTGGAAGTCAACTCATGTGATTGAAGTAATTAATTCTAAACAGCGAAACTGCTCTGTCAACACGCCAAGGTCGATAAATCAATATTCTAGCATGGCTTTCAGGACAAATTTCTATACTTGGTGGTGTTTTCTTTGTATTCAAGTCTCTTTTGGAAATTGAGAGACAAAAGAAGTTTTTCACACCCACTTATCCACCCTGCCCCGGAGCATTTTGCGAGTATTTAAGGTAGTAGCTTTCCCAGATGGGAAATTTGCTTGATGTCCTGGGGTGGGACATTTGAAAATGTAGTCAAAGTCAAAGAACTGTTCATCGGTACACAAGCCTGCTTTGTTAATTCAACATCAAGAGGATTAACCCTGAGTAAAGAACGCAAAAGTAAATTCTCTTTTCCCGAGATCGTTACCTATGCATTGGCTTTGGCCATTTGCAGAATACCTATAACTACTCGTTTTGGAATTGAGGTGGAGCATTTTCTCCCGTCGCAATGTACTTGTCCCAAAGAATTAACCTCGTGTATTCAATCTTATTTTAAGTCGATATTTGCTGTTAGGTTTGTGTGAAAAGGATACATTTCTCCAGATTTCAACATTACATTTGTAATAGATTTAATACATTTTTTACGAATTCTGAAAATTCAATGCTTATGTTACTGACTCCCAACAGATTTTAACTCTAGCGATTTTATCTTAGGTGATTAAATTACCTATGCCCATTTAACAGTCTCACTCCCCTCTACGAAAGAAAACTCCTTACTGGATTGGTTGTTTTATCCGCCCAAAGAATCATAAGAAAAAAAAAAAAAAACAAACCAACCCTAACCACGAAGACAACAACAATTAAGATATGGATTTTTGTAGATCTAGGTCCACAGTACGCATTCCCGAGAGTAACCTCATTTTCTCTGGAGCAAATAAAAATGTAAATGTAAATGTAAATTTTGGGGCCGTTTTTAATAAAACAATTATTCCACTCGCGCTTGTTGGATATAAGATCGGCGCTACGCGCCTCGTTGGCTATTTACCATCTCAAATCCAACACGCGTTCGTGGGATTATTGCTTAACCCTTGACTCCTGGCGCTTTTGCCAACAGCGCATGTTTTGGACACTTTGGAGATTTTCAGGCTGGAGATTGGCCAAATTGGCTTCAATCTAGTCAAAAATGCATTTACAACTTGACAGCCTGCTTTTCTTGCCACTAGCATTGCGTTCTGCAACATTTTGGCTCGGGCATGCGCAGAGATCAACATTTTAAACGAGAAAGTGACCTACGTCTTTAGGCTTTTCGATTTTTTAAATTCTTTTTTCGCCTTTACTTTTTTCCTTTTCTTTTCTTTTTGCTGCAGTGATTGTCCTTCTACTGGGCTTGCTTGCAGTTAACAAACTTCTAAGAAAGCGTCATAGAGACGGGCAATTTTTAGCTGTGACCTTGGAGTAGTCACGTTTTGAGTCTTTCACTCAACTTTTTGAGCATTTTTGCGCGTACCTTAAGTTCCAATAGGCCGATAACTCCGATTTCGGGTATCACTGGAAAGATCTTTTCCTCATGCAGAAGTTGAGTATATGATGCCAATGTTGGTCAAAAGTGATGACGTCAGAAATAGAAGAAAGGCCAAGGCTCGTCACGGGCGGTTACGAGGGGCACAGGAGTCAATGGGGTAATATCCTAATCAACAATCCAGATGCGTTCCTGGTCCTACTACATTCAACACATCAGTATATTTGACCAAAACTAAACAAAACTTGAAAGAAAACAACAAGCACTTTAGGAATTTGATGTTCACCTCGGAAAAAGCACTACAGTAGCCATAATCGTTTTTTTTTTGTGTGCAGTTTTTGTGATATCGTTCTACTATAAGCTGTACAGGGGGGACACGTGTTGTACATGTTATTGTTTCAGCATCAGTTGGGCCTATCCTTGGACTGAGACCATCTTGTGTGCACAATCAAGCGCGAACCCATGTCTCATTGTCTATTCATAGCCCATTTCGCAGATACGGCGGCCATTTTGAATTCTATTGTTTCAAATATCTATTATGGGATGCTCTGGGGGCAAATACATATTTAATTGCCCCATGAGCATCCCACAATAGATATTTAAAACAATAGAATTCAAAATGGCCGCCATATCTGCGACATGGGCTATGGTGTGAGTTCCATCTCGTTCCTAGCTCAAGTTGAAGTTGTACGGTTGAAATTTCTTTCTAAAACCCGCTGCCATCTCCTTTTCCTCGTCCTCGGAAACTTTACAATTTTTCCAGTTCATTCTGTCGGGTAAGTTGAGAAGGGAGGGACTGGCGACAACTTCCCTGCAAGGGCGCGTCATATATCAAACATCTTTTATATCACATATTTTGGTTAACGTTTAGCCGTGCTTTAAAAGTTATATGGTTAACAAATTGACCCCCTTTTTATGTGTCTGTCCTTTTATTGATCATGAATTTCGTCATAACATTGTCAAAAGTAGCTGTGGATTCACGAGGCGATAGCCGAGTGGATCTGCGGACTACTTTGACAATGTTATGACGAAATCGTTGTCAATGACAGAACAGACGCATTAAAAACTGACGTCAATTTGTTTTTTACGATAACAAGTTGTCCATTGCCCGCTCTCGCTCGCTGAGGCGTCGCATGAATTTAAATGTATGTGTCTGTGGTCATATTGCCAATAAAAATTAGCCAAAGAGCGTGCGTGAATTTCTTTAGTTATCGTAAAATAACAAATTGTCATATTGTTCGTTCTCGCTCGTTGCCGCATTCCATATTATCATAAATTAATTTGTCTGTCCGCTTATTGACAATGAAAATTACGCAATGAAGATTTAGCCAGTAAGGATTTCGGGACATCACAATGAGCTCACATACCGTTCAAGTTTGATTTTTTTTTTATTACTTTCGCCACGGAAAGTTACCTTCCAAACTGTAGAGGAATCGTTAGTGAGACTCTGTGAAGCACTCTCTCCTCGTTATCAAGTTCAACAACAAAATAAGGCGCTCCTATTGACACAACCTGCAAAAAACATCAAACCAGCTTATAGAAAGATAGAAACAAGCTAAAACAGTAGTTTTCGTTATTGTTATTGATTTCCTTGCAAGATATAGATAACCGCAAAATCATGAAAAAATGAGAAGGCAGTGGCCTTTCGTAAACGAAGTACAATGAAACTGCTAAAACATAGATCAAGGCTATAGGACCGAACTGTATTTTTTTTTAAACACTTTGTACCAGCCAGCAAGTTCTAGTTACGTTAGTATTGTGATATTTGTTTCTTGATTCCAGACAGTTCAATCAATTGTTATTCAACAGAATAGCATGCATATTGACATATTGTTTACACGAAGGCGGTATTAAGTTCAGCATTAATGTAAATACTGTTCTCCAGTTTTGGACGTTAAGTTTACCTCCTGATAATGCTGTTTTTTTTTTTTTTTTTTTTCTTTTGTTATTAGCAACGCAGTTCAGCGAGTCTCTAGAGATATTTCATGACATATTTTCGGATATATTTTCACAGATATCGCCTCATGCATGTTTACTGCAAAGCTCTATATAATGCGGAAGATTTAATTTGAAGCGTGATATTTGTCTTTTGGCCCAAGACAGCTGAAAAACGAAAGGGAAAAATATCTGAACTAATTACTATTTAACCAGGAGCATTTTGACATATTGTTTACATTTAACCCTTCTATTTTCGCAATATGAGTTTTCTCTTATAGTTTGCAGAGACTGTTCTTTATTAACACTGAGACCAATTACTAAGATCTAAGTTTCCTCTTGACAAGGTAGGGTTAATGAATTTCTAAACTTTTTGGTTGATTCTTATTACTACATTGTAATAGTCAAACCATTTGGCGGTTGGTTGCTGTTAAACATCCTATTACATTCAGTTATAAACCGAGAAAATGTTTGCACTCAATTTTGAGCTTATTCGTCCCCACTTTTTTTTTTCTTTTTCCATTGCACATCACTTTCGAAGCAGACCGCTTGTAGCAATAAACCGATAATAACAGAGTCTTATGACTTAAAAGCGGCCCATGTTAACAGCATCTCATTTAGTGGAACGCACGTGTCCTCTGCGTTACATTTATTTTACTGCTTTAGAGAAAACTTTAAGTTTACGTCTCGTTAAACTGTCGAATATTTGAAACCACGCTAGCATTGGTAAGGAAAAATAGTTTAAGTAGTTATTTACAAAAATAGAGAAACAACTGGAACCTACAAGTAAATAAAGCTCTTTCAAGCTGCTTCAAAATTGAGCATGGTATGGCAGGCTTTCCAATAATAAGAAATTGAAAACTTAAAAATTCCCAAATAAAGACTTATATCAATTTAGCCTGGATATATAGTCCTATGTATTATAAAGTGTTCCTTCGCAACATTTTGCTTCCCGACAGCAAACATGAAAGTTATAGCTACCCCGCCAACGATGAGAACAATTATAGGCCAAAGAAACGACGATAAAGGAGAAATTGTGAAATTCTGAATAGTAACATTTACGAAATTCCCAAATTAGTAAATACTTTTTGATAAAATTAAAAGGAAGCTCGTAAGGACACAATTTATTTCAATTTGGACAGACTACGTCGTTCGTCTGAATATTCCAAGAGCTTAACTTACCGCGTTACATCGGCAGACAAGTTATGGAAGTCTGTACCTTTCAGCCAAAATGGTCTTTGATACAACAAGAAGCTATTTTTTAGAAAGAAATAGTGTTTCGTTTCCGGAAAGACATTCAGTCTGAGAAAGGCTGGAGGTTTGCAATTGTGCATGAGAAGTCCCGGGGTGAAGGGGATTTGTGCTAATGCGCTGCTATGTGATTCGCTCTGTTGCCAGAACCTAAGGTTTGTCGTCCAGGCGAGATATAGTACTGAACCTATTCAATGAGAAAAGGAAGAGCTATAAATCAATTCAAGTTTTCTACACATTAACACACTTCGAAATGTATTTATCTGTCATACTTACCTTGGCCCAAGGATAAAGAGGTGTACTCCCTTATATGGGTATAGGTATGTCCACCCTCAGAGGGTATGGTTCTTTGAAGACATTTAGGTCAGAAATAGAGTATGCATTTTGATCTCAAACTGGGCATGGTTTTTGCCATTTAGTCTTGAATTTGGTATGTTTAGTGTTTTTAGAAGGAGGTAATTTTTCATCATTATCGATAAGACCAACAATCAGACCAATAGTAAGATAAGGCAGGAGATCCAGGAAGCTCAAACATTATGATATAGGGAACTAAGGCAGGTTTGCGATAGGGCATAAATTTAAGGGTCCGGTCGTAATAGGGTTGAAAAATCGCAGATTGTGGTCTTATAAATGCTGGCCCCGCCAATTTCTCATAAATTCAACGCATTAATTGTGCGGCCTGGGAGGCTAAATAACACTAAGAGGTAAAAGTATTTGACGCATAATCTTTCAATTTCTGTGTCAGGCAGTGCTTGATTTGAATGCCGACTGCGGCACTCTTCGTTTTGTTGTCGTTGATGCAATATATGTCAGTGTTACGTGTGACGAGAGTTGTGCAATTATTTACACAGTCCACCTTCGGCTTATTTATGCAGCCAAAATACAAATACTATCGGTGTTTTCATGGAAACCAGCCTAGCCACGGTACGTTAAAACAAAAAGTCTGTTATTCCCTAAAAGCTTAAAATAGGACGCGCTACACAAGAAGTGATGAAGCTTCTTAAATTGTGGAGGAAAATTGGACAAATTCAATTAAATCTAGGAAATGTCGACACCCTTATAAGAAAGCCATCTTGTACGTCCTTTGCAATATAGCAAGGTTAGTTAAAATACGATTTGATGAATTATTTACCTTCCACAATATCTGTCTGTAGTATCGTCCGTGTCAAGTGCGTGTTCCTTTCCCGTAAGCATCCACAGAGAATCAGCGGGATTGTTAATATTTCTGAGAAGTCTGATTTGACCAATCACATTTAAATCAAGCAAGGAAACAGATATCTTCGTTTCTCTAGAATCATATCGTCTCAGTCTGACTTTGAACCATGCAAGTCTCCAGTTATTTCTGCCTTAATGACATTTTAAGTTCCTTTTGTTTCCGTGACACGAAATTAAATTTAGCTTTAACAGGCTATTTTTGCCGCACATGTTTACCTTGTGAATTACAAGCGTTAGATTGGTACCTTTCACACCCACTATGTCAATAAATCACACTGAAACGAAAAACAGTACCATTTCTTTGTTGAACTAAACAAAACTACTTCAATCGGCTCAAAATATTGCATAGGTGGACAAATCGCGTGGTGTGCACGTGACGGCGTCTCTACCTCGAAAATATATATCCTTTTCACTATCACTATCCGATTCAAAAGTAAAGTTTGAAGTTTTCTTGTGTAATATGCCAATAACGAGAGTTTCAATCGATAGTTCCCCATTTCGTACAAGGCAACAATTGAAAAGTTGCTATGATCTCGTTGCACAGAATTTTGGCGGAAATTAAATTTTGCAGCCGTATTTACATTAACAACTACGAACTTAACTCTGATTGGATATTACCTCCACTGTGTAAATAGTTCACCCCTGAACTGAAAACAATACCGTTTCGTTTCTGAGGAAACGAAACAAAAACAAAGATTCAGGAAGATCAAGCACAGAAAGAACTTTAGTGAAACTCGATGTTAAAATCAAGAGTAATAGTTTGAGACTGACAAAATGAGAGTAATATTGAGAAGAAAAGTAAGCTTCGTTCAGTGATCCACAGTTAGATATGTCAAAATACCTGTAAGTATTTCTGGCGTTTAGTTTAGAGTACTGCTGTAAAACCCAAGATAAAATGAATTCCCTAAATTAATCTTTAATCTTTCAATTGTTGTAAGAGCTTTAAACGTTTGATTTTTGCGCATAGCGCAAAATCTAAAACAGAATTTTACCCATTCCCTTCAAATCTAAGTATTTTAGCGGAAAAGAACGTAAGGTTTCTGCATTTCAATATTCTCAGGTTAGAACAAGAAAAAATCATACTGAACTTAACGAGTAATGGCCGAGTTATGCTTTCAAGTCGTGCGGTCAGGTAGCAGAGCTGCATGGTTCTCACCTGCTTAAAAATGTCTTTTTTTTTTTTAAATCAACTAAATGATCTCTTGCAGTGTGACTGTTTTTCATTGCTGAGTTGATTGTATAACCTACTCGCCAGGAACTGAAGATTCCCTTGGGCAAGGTAGCTTAATGACTTCCTAAATTTTTACTGATAATTGCTATTGTGGGTGTATCCTGTCTAGTGAATAAAATAAAAACATAACAAGGAGCCCAGTGCTATAAAGAAAGCTCTTCAAAATTTTTATATTAAAGTGCAAAGTCAGCTAAGGGAATATTGTACACAATTGTCAGTCAATACAGTCACGTCTTTGTTTTGTTTTATTTTTAGTCCAACAGGCAGTCTCAAGGTTTTCCGCATGCAAGCTCATTTTCATTTAACGCAGAATAATATATGTCATTTTCAAAAGGTAGACAATCACCGCATAACAGGAAAAACAACTATTATTCAGGGTCACCATAATATAGTAGCGGTAGAAAAGACAAGCATCCCGCCGTTAAAAAATAAGACACTGAACAAAGAGTTAGTTCTTCGACTTAGTAAAACTAGAGACTTTGATATCCCTGAACAATTTTAAATTTCTATGGCAGCTGAAAGGAAGTCTTTAAGGAAAAGAAATTTCAGATAAAGTGCGCTGTTTAGTGAATGACTAAGCCATTACAATAGTCGTGCACTGAAATTCCTTTTTTTTTTTCTAGAGCAGTAAACCGATCTACATTTGGCCAAAGCTTCACGGCTCTCAAACCGCGAACGTTCGTTCCTACAGTTCAGTCATAAATAAAAAAAATAATGATAATGATAGCGAACAATTTTGTAATACTCTTTTATTCGCCTTAAAGACCCGCTTTCTCCGTTTTCACACAGATGTTGTAAAAACAACAAGACCCATGCCATAATATGTTACAGGCAGCCACAGGCAGCCCAGCAGACACTACCACAAATTTAATTTAGGGAGGTCGAGTATTCAAAGAGTAAAAGTATGCCTCATTCTTAGCTGATATTGTCTTAACAATTGATTTAAGTGTTCCGAAACGAACGTTCCATAGTTTTTGAAGACGAAAAGCATCACAAAGCTCAAGACGCGAGGAATGTTGATGAGCGTAGCTTAATAAGTCTTAACTTTAGGCATGATGTTTCAGATGTCAGTAGGAAAAGGAATTTGGCGCGGTTGAGAATTTTATTGAGATGAGACGTGTGGTACCTTGCCAGCGAGTAGCGCAGTTTTTTTTTAATTCAAAAAAGGCTGTTGTTTTTTTACACAAATGAATGCGAACATTAGATGGTCATCGCCAAAACAAATATCATTCTCGACGAAAAACAGCAAAGAGATCGAAGAGAAGTTTCTCCGTAAATATCTATAGAACGTTAAGTTTAGGTACTGAGTTATCACCATGTTAAAAAATGCTTCGTGCGGGACACCTTTACACTCTCTGAATATTACATTTGTAGTTTGAATGTTTTGTACACGAACTCTGTTATCATGGCCGTAGCCAGAAAAAAAAAAAAAAAAAAAAAAACTTATGATTGAGGCAATGTCCATGAAAAGCTTATGACTGGGGCAATGAGTCCATGGTTGAGTTCTCTTCCTAGGTATTACGAGTTTTTATGATGACTATTAACAACAAAAGCGAAAGAAATGATCGAGGCAAGTGCCTCAGTTGGCCTGTTACTAGCTACGGCCCTGGTTATGGAGTTTCTAGTTGACATCGGATTTTATTTTGCAGAAGAAAGGTAAATTCTTTCACTTGTTTTCAGTTCAGCAGGCAAAGTAAAAATTTATCAAGTCGCCATGATATTATTTTCTCGTTACGTTTTGGTGCAAAGCAAGTTTTCTAGACAGTTCAAGTTAGAAATAAACCAACATTAAGTCAATAGTTATTGAGCAACAAAGAATTTTAACATTTTGTTTTCACTTACAATTGCCATTTTTCCATTAGGCCAATATTGTGTTTCATGTTTTGTTTGAAGTTTAACTGGTTTTCATTTACACTGAGACTATTCACCAGGATCTAAAGAGTCCTGACAAGGTGGGTTGAAGTGCATGCCAAAATGTATGATAATGTTAACTATTAGTTAAAATAGTTTAAAAGCATGGAAAGTGGATTTTTTGTGTGTGTGCCGCTAACTGCATAAAGACGTTATAATTACGGTGAAGTGGTAAATTTTCCAATTTAAGCAATTGAAGCCCTGATTTTTTTCAGGCTTCTTCTTTCCAGTTGCTTAAATTGGAAAATTTACTGCGATGATCACTCTTCATATGTATCTACAACCGCAGTACAAATATGAATTATTTCATATATTCTTCACATCACTTCACTGCACGGGAAAGGTGTGGGCTCAATAAATTGACCTCGCTCCCAACGTGTGGCTTCATAGCTCAGTTGGTAGAGCATCGCACCGGTATCGCGGAGGTCACGGGTTCGAATCCCGTTGAAGCCCTGATTTTTTTCAGGCTTCTTCTTTCCAGTTGCTTAAATTGGAAAATTTACTGCGATGATCACTCTTCATATGTATCTACAACTGCAGTACAAATATGAATTATTTCATATATTCTTCACATCACTTCACTGCACGGGAAAGGTGTGGGCTCAATAAATTGACCTCGCTCCCAACGTGTGGCTTCATAGCTCAGTTGGTAGAGCATCGCACCGGTATCGCGGAGGTCACGGGTTCGAATCCCGTTGAAGCCCTGATTTTTTTCAGGCTTCTTCTTTCCAGTTGCTTAAATTGGAAAATTTACTGCGATGATCACTCTTCATATGTATCTACAACCGCAGTACAAATATGAATTATTTCATATATTCTTCACATCACTTCACTGCACGGGAAAGGTGTGGGCTCAATAAATTGACCTCGCTCCCAACGTGTGGCTTCATAGCTCAGTTGGTAGAGCATCGCACTGGTATCGCGGAGGTCACTGGTTCGAATCCCGTTGAAGCCCTGATTTTTTTTCAGGCTTCTTCTTTCCAGTGGCTTAAATTGGAAAATTTACTGCGATGATCACTCTTCATATGT
>JAHPZR010002519.1:0-10677 GCA_019787425.1 Platygyra sinensis
TGTACGCTTTCCTTTCCACAAATTTCAAGAGAAAACGAGAAGATAAGCAGTTATTAGATGACGGGTTTCGTCATATTCAGAGTAATCAGGCAATGTAAAGCAGTAGTTCACCTTTACCTTTCACCTTCTATATCAATACGCCTCCATTAAGCCAAGAGAGTCCAATTTTGGAAAATAGGTAAAAATAATTTATTCGCGACAAATTCTAAAATTTTGGTAGTTTCGTAAAGACTAAGGAAAAGGATTAAAAAGTTAGCCCTATTTTTTGGTTATTAGTTCCTCTGAAAAGAGAGCTACATGCATAATGAATTAAGAGTTGTGTTTGTTTCAGCCGAAAAACGTCATCAGCGCTAAGTATATATTGCTGGAATTCGTCTCTTGATAAATCGCCGCTATTCTCTGCTTGGCCACATGTCACGCGCGTTTCCGTCCACTACACAGATAAACCCATGGAAACCTCAATGGAAGTGTTGGATCATTTCATGTAATTTCCAGACAAGCGTAGAAAAGTTTTTCTCATTCAAATTAAGACATTTGAATTCCGTTATAGGCAATCGAGCCTCCTGTAATGTATGCGATAATGTTCACTTTTCTATAACTGTGCGTAATTGTAAAGAATTACTTAAAGCTATTAAAGAGTCTTAAGTAAACATTACATAACACATACCTTTCAGACGGATCGATTGGCTGTAACGGAATTTATCGTTTACAGCATTATTGACTTACTAAACAGTACAGGTAGATAACAGTTTATCAAAGACTACCACAGGTAGTAATTACAGTTCAACACTTAGAGCGGTTTTCAATTGAGTGTCGTAAAACCAAAACCAAAGTAATTACCCTAGCCAATCACAAAGAACACAGGCAACACAGTGAGCCAATCAAAACTCCAAGTAATTACAGGAACCTGACGCAAAGCGCGGGAAAATACATGCGAACGTTTCCCGATTGGTTTACTTCTGACTGGATAAAAAAGTGGCGCAAATTTTTTTAAGCCAATCATGTACCGTAGAAAGTGCAAAACCAATTACTTTTCGACACTCAAATGATAACCGCTCTATTACAGTTCTGATCTTACAATAAAATAACAGGTGTTTGCTACGCTTAATGAACTGCAACAGTAACTTGTAACTCAGAAATGCCAAGCGAACTAAAACAAATATATATATGTTCGATTTCTACAGTTCTTTGGTCAGCAAAAAAGCAAATATGTAAAATAGACTAGATAGTTGTAAAATGATATATTGTCAGGAGTGGGATTCGAATCCACGCCTCCATTCGGAGACCAGAACGCCCGCTCCCATTGTATACTGGGAAGGTGATTAACCTTGAGTCTGGCGCCTTAGACCGCTCGGCCATCCTGACAACTGCACTAATAATGAAGTGATTTACGATGATAATAGTGATAAGAAGAAGAAGAAGAAGAAGAAGAAGAAGAAGAAGAAGAAGAAGAAGAAGAAGAAGAAGAAGAAGAAGAAGAAGAAGAAGAATTCCTTGACCGAGGAAATATGTTTCTTACTCTATGATTTGAGGGCGTAACTGGCTGCAAAGCTTTGCAAAGGATGGCCAAGAGAGCCGAAAGTTTGCAATAAATTCAGCTTTTAATCTTTCATATGCAGCATTTCATTTTCGCACCAATGCATTGATTGCTTTCTCCCTACTTTTCTCGGATCTCTGTTGCACTTTGTGTATGCATCGCCGAGTCTATGTAATTTTTTTGACCCCTCTTTTTTAATTTGTTTAACAGTATGGTCTTCACGAGGAAATAAGACTTTTTGAAAATTGATAAAACATCGCTGAGAAAGTTCTTTTCTTCTTGAAATCACAGCGCGCTTTTGTTTCTTGCTTCAGCGCGCCATCTTGGACTGTTGCAAATTGTTACTTATAATGGCAACATTGCATGTAAACGAGGCTGTATCCAATCAAAAGGCCCTTTTGACCTCCCTAGTGAAATGTGTTGGAGAAATCTGCTACTAAACCACATTTTCATGCAGCTGTATCAGGGAAGGTGGTACGGTACTTCCGTGGATTAATTTCTGCCGGTAAATTAATTTGGGTGTGTCACAAAAGGTCTTAAACCGTGACCCTATTTAAGGATAAAGGCATCAAAAATGACATCCTATTTCAAGCTCAAACCGGGAAAATCGCACATTATTCAAAGGAAAATCAAAAATAGAATAGCGTGAACGGTAACAACGGAAGCTTACCAGAAGTTTATTTTCAAAAGATCATGTTTTTCGTTTAGCTTGGTATGTTCCCTATCTAAGGATCACACAGGGGAACTTAATGCTAACAGGTGCAAAAATTATTCCCTATTTAAGGTGGCCGAAAACAGTTTTCGCGTGTGCTTTTCCTGATGTAATATTTAGCACGTGCACAAGGATTTCAAAGAACATGCCGTCAGTAGAGCGATCATTTTATTTGCTCAACATCCGCACTATCTCTGTTAATTATTATTTTCTCTATAATTGAACGCAGTGTATTGATGGCTTTAGTCTTTTATTGCAAAGATATGTTAGAAAAGGTAACAATGCAAAGAACCCCGCAATTTTCAGCTTTTGTTTGTTACCGAAAGAACCCAGTTAAATGCAACGCATGCGCAGTTGCTCGAAAAATTAAGACCGATTGTTTTAACAGAAACATGCCGATTTCTAACGGCGTCGTGAGAATTTTAAGAAATTTAGTGGAAAAATAGATCAGAGCCACGTAAATGATCTATCAAAAAAAATCTGAATTTTGACATAGGGAATTGTTAATAATACAGGAAAAGATTAGCGGCGAATTACGAAAATCGCCTATGTCAAAAATTTATTAGAACCGTGTTGACAGAAGGGATTTAATGTCAGTTCTTAGTGTGCAAAATATGAAAACAGTCAAAGGACTAGTTTTTTTTTAAAATAAAGAAAAACCATTATTTAAGCCTTGTTTTTTAACTAGCCCCGTTGCCATGGAAACACCACACACCCTAGTCAAAATGCGAGAATAAATACTTTTGTAATTAACCTTGACTCTTGCAAAAAATGGGCGCCAAAGCATAAATAGTTTAAACGTTATGGTGAATTAGGCATAGGCACTTGAAAACTGTGTTCGGCCACCTTAAGGATCAGAAACCTCAAAGACATTACCCTATCTCGCGGCAAATACATCGGTGTACCTATATAGACCATAACTAGTAGTATCCCCGGGGCTGTATCAGCTTGCAAATGCTTGGAGGGACATGAATTGGTAACAGTTCCACGCATTGAAAAATTCATTTTGCAACATCAACATAACTTTTTGTTTATCTTTTTATTTACAACAAGATACATGACCAAAGTTTGTTTTTAATTTTTTTAAGACATTGCCTTCTTCTAGATCGGTCTCTGCTTTTATATTCTCCACTTTCTATCATAAGCCAATTATATTACTATTGATCCCACGCATAAAAACAGGATCATGCTCCGCGGGCGGGTGCTTGCTCAGACGGCGTCAACTCTAGTGCCCTTTACCCTCCGAAAGAACGAAGAGCAAAAGGTCCTGGTGTCAGCCTGTGGATTCTACCAATTTCATTGGTCCCATGATTTTAAGAAATCCCGATTTGAATAACTTATGCAGAATTGATTTCCATGGCGGAAAAAAATATCAGCGAAGTCAATTCCGATTTCGTTTTACCCTGGATACTATTAGTATGCCTTTCTTGCGCTTGTTTCTTGTTTTTTTTTTTCTTGTTTGTTAGTGTTGTTTTTGCTATTTTTTTTCTATAGATTTTCATGCTCTTCCAACCTTCGAAGGAAAAAAAGGGGCTTACTGACGAGTTTGGAGTGTTCTTACTCCTAATGCCTCGTGTACACGAGCAATTTTTTTTGCCAAATTAACCAATTTGGCGTGTCAGCTTTTATTTGACAAATGAAAGTTGCATAAAATGTGCAAATATGTTCGGGAGCGCCATATTTTTCGGGAAGGACTATAAGCAGCCCCGCTTTGTTTTTTGCGTATCTCAGCTGTCCGAAGTCATTACTGGGGCACTAAACTTTAATTTGAACTAATGACAAATATTTACTGTGACATTTATACTATCAAATATATCTGTCACATAAAAATTGCGAGTGTTGCGAGACTGAAATCTCCCTGCCGATAACAGGCAACTCCTAGCGTTCTCATATTTAATAGCTTATTTTTCAGCTACTTGTCAATAAAGCAATCGTCTAAGGGTGGATTACCCTAGCAAGCGGGTTAAACCTAGCTGAAAGTCAAAAGATAGCGCGGGTTTACAAGCAAAATTTCACAAGTAGGGTAATTAACCCTACAACCTGGGACAACTTAATGCGGGATCGAAGAGCCTGGAAATAATTACACCATTTTGAAGTTATAAACGGTAAGGGTCAAGTGACATTATCACAAAAAAGTTGCACCACACAGCGTCTAGATACATGTATTTCGCACAGAGAACTTAATAACGCTTTTTTTAGTATTAAAATGTTAAACTGATCCTTTTGGATTATAAGTAATTGTGAAATGGTCTGGAAAAAAGAACATCACAACCTGACAAAGATCGTCAGTAAAGCACTGAGCAATATTTTTTTTAAGGTAAAGCATCAAAAAGTTACCAGCTCCCAGCTGGCTTCATAGCACATCTTAGATGACAGAGCACTGCACCGGCATCGCAGAGGTGGTTGTCGGTTCGAATCCCGTTTAAGCATCAATTATTTTTCAGGCTTTAATTTCACAACTTCTTACTTTGCGTGCATAACTGCGATGATCAATGCTGTCTTTCTCCGCATTCAAATATATGATATATGTTATATATTCCCATGTGCGAAAATAACAGTTGAAATAATTCTGATATTTTCCTTCCCTTGAATTTCTCGTTAGCGGATAAATACACACTGTTAAGAAAATAATAACATAATAATGTAATTGATATAAAAGAGAAAGCAAATCTGCAATTTTTTTTTGTTGAAAATTTTAATAATCCTTTGATGCGCTCCGAAAGCTCTAAATTGGCGTAGAATTGAAAAAAATAATATGGATAACGTGGAATAAGTTTCCTTTCTCAAAGGAAATCGTACCTTTCTTCCGAACTGATTAAATTTATCACGTTGAGAACAACTCACTGTCCAGTACTTTCCAAGAGTATATTTTGATGGGTCATTACAACCACTCTACATCGGTTGATGCCAAAATCATGGAATCAAAAAACTGTTCAATCATTGATGGGCATGTTGCTGTTAATTGTGCGACATAATAACTTTTATTATTGAATTGTAATAAGCAGGGCAAGATGTTATTTTTTGCACATTTGAGTGGGTTCAGAGCTACCTTAAATTTCTGTATGAGGTTGAAATTTACTACTTCACCGTAATTATAACGTCTTTATGCAGTTAGCGGCACACAGACAAAAATCTACTTTCGATGGTTTTAAACTATTTCAACTAATAGTTAACATTATCATACATTTTGGCATACACTTCAACCCACCTTGACAGGAAACTTTACATCCTGGTAAATAGTCTCAGTGTAAATGAAAACCAGTCAAATTTCAAACAAAACATGAAACACAATATTGGCCTAATGGAAAAAAATGGCAAATATAAGTGAAAGCAAAATGTTAAAATTCGTTGTTGCTCAATAACTATTGACTTAACGTTGGTTTATTTGTAACTTGAACTGTCTAGAAAACGTGCTTTGCACCAAAACGTAACGAGAAAATAATATCATGGCGACTTGATAAATTTTTACTTTGCCTGCTGAACTGAAAACAAGAATTTACCTCTCTTCTGCAAAATATTATCCGATGTCAACTAGAAACTCCATAACCAGGGCCGTAGCTAGTAACAGGCCAACTGAGGCACTTGCCTCGATCATTTCTTTGCTTTTGTTGTTTATAGTTATCATAAAAACTCTTAATACCTAGGAAGAGAACTCAACCATGGACTGATTGTCCCAGTCATAAGCTTTTCATGAACATTGCCTCAGTCATAAGTTTTTTTTTTTTTTTTTTTTTCTGGCTACGGCCATGATAACAGAGTTCTGGTCTCCGAATGAGGCGTAGGTTCGAATTCCACTCCTGACAAAAGTTTTCTTCTTTTGTCTGATTATTTTCCTTATAAAAGAGCGAGAAGTTACAGTGTGGCACTGGAAGTCAATTCATTTAATTGAAGTGATCATTTTTTTTTTTTTTTTTAAGCGGAATGGCTCTGTCAATAGGCCACGTTCGATATGTCAATATTCTAGCATGGCTCCGAGGCTTTCATGACAAATTTCTATACTTGGTGGTGTTCTCTTGTGACCAGTCTCTTTTGGAAACTGAGAGACAAAGCGTGATATAGGAGCTTTAGTTTAACCTGTACATAAAAATCACCAAAAGTTCATAGATAAGGATATTTTTTCAATTTCCATGGGACTTCCTGCGAAGAAAAAATTGCGTTATTCGAAAAGCAAGAGTGAGCATGAAATTTTTTTACTGTGCGGCAAGCTAAAAAACTTTCCAATTTAATCAATTGGAAAGAGAAACCTGAAAAAGAAATAAAAAAAAAAATCAGGGCTTCAAGATGTTTAAGAGAAGTATTTTTGTGGTGCACCAGACGGGTCCCGAGCAACAATAACAACAACAAACAACAACAACAACAACAACAACAATTAACAATTTATTGGTATTCCAATATATAGATGGTATTACTTAAAATAAAAACTATTATTAAAAATTGGGGTCATTGTATAATGTAATTCAAGGAATTTGATTGGCTTAGTGGCCATGGTATATGAGCCATTATACCATGCCCTACACATATGGTAAGTGTACGCGTTCGCACAACAGCCGAAATTCTGAACCTTTTTTTCCGCCGAGAGAAACAATGACGGCCGAAGAAAATCGTTTCGGCCGCAGAATTAACGGAAGATGAAGTCATTAAACTGTTAGAAAATGCAACACCAGCCACAAAGTATGGTGTGAAAATATTCCAAGGTATCTATCTCTACATTTCTATTTTTACAAAACTTTTGTTCCCATCACTCGGTTGTTTACAAGTTGTGATTAAACCAATTAAGTGTTAATTAATATACTCACACGCCAATAACCTTTTAACTACTTTGGAACAAATTTCTTACACCAATCGAGGGGTGTATCTAAACCGTGGAACCCACCCGGAACCTGCCGGAGCCACCGGAACCTGCCGGAACCACCCGGAACTACTGAGGCGAAAGAGGCTATCATCAGTAGAGATGAAAACTGAAGATGACGATACTGAAGAACTATATCAGTCAGCTTTCACCAAAACCGAGGAAACTTGTCCACCTCAAAAACAACAGGATGGCACGTGACTAACGGAGTGTTTGCCATGCCAAGGTCAAAGACAAAGTAGTATTTTGACTTGAAACCACGCGCGTTGTGCAAGTCAGCGAGAGAGCGTCCACATTTTTCTATAATTCGACCATGAGTGAGGCGAAAGAGGCTATCATCAGAGAAGATGAAACTGAAGGTGACGATATTGAAGAACTATATCAGTCAGCTTTCACCAAAACCGAGGAAACTTGTCCTCTCACACAAGGGAATTTTACCATTGTTTGATTGAAACGAACTACCTTGGAAAATAAGTTCCTGAGTGACTTGGTTTAGTTCTAGTTGTTTCACAACGCCTAAACGAAGCTAATGAACCTGCCCTTACCGCTTCTTTTCTGGACGTGTTTTCCGGCGATGGAAAGCATTTTGATTAGCTCGTCATGATAGTTCGGCTTGTAGTCTTTCAGAAGTACTGGCCCACGGAAACACCGGAATCACGGACCACCGGAACACCGGAAACATCCCGGATCATAACGGAACATTTCCGCGAACACCCCAATAAACCCCAGGAAGTCCCCCCCCCCAAAAAAAAAAAAAATAAATAAATAAAATAAATAAAAAATAAATTAAATAAAGAAAAAATAACCCCGGAACACCTCAGAAAAACAGAAAAAAGTGCAAATTTAAAAATGAAGAGAACGCGAAGTAATATGAAAATAAGAACCATGAATAGGAACAACTTAAAGGACCCAAGACACGAGGCTTTCAATAACAATACAATCGCTCTAACTTTTTTTGGTTTCTTTAGTGAAACAATCCTTTCTGACAACTTAAAACATCTTTTAGGTACAACTTAAAACGCCAAGTACTATCGACAGAGGGAGCCACTTGAAAATCATGGCTTGATCCCCAGATGATTATACAAAAAGTTTCCCAGACCGGATTAGTGTTTAAATGGAAGCGATGCTAAGCAGTTTTAATAAGCAGCGCAAAAAGATTTGCCACGTTTATGTTGAGGATTCATTTTTTCTTTAGTTAACTTTTATTTTTTCATTTTTTCAACTTTATTACCATACAAAAAACCTATCTAAAACCCAAATAAATAATAAAGCGCAAGCAGATATAAAATTGAGCTTCATACCAGCTTTATTCAACGCGGTCAAACAAAGAGCAGAAATGATAACATGAAAATAAAAAACTAATGACATCAGATTTAAATCTTAACCTTGCACAGCATGGAAAAACAGAGATTTACGAACAAAATTAAAAGATGGCTTAAATCTGCTTAAAGTTCTTTGACCAACTTTTACGCTGTGATTTAAATCACCTTAAAGGGCGCGTAAAGCTGTTAAATTACAAATTTACGACAGCTTTACGCAGCTTTACACCGCAGTAAAGCTGTCTTTTCATGCTGTGCTGGGGCTCTCAACCGGAACTCTTTTGTAATGTAGTTTTTGTGGCACTCTGTCAGAGGCAATCCGTCGGGGATGACCATCTAACACGGCGCAAATGACGGCTCAGCTGCTTGAATGCACGTAACCAGAAGATGATAACTTGCATCCGATATTCCCGAGTGGGCGTGCACAGCTGGCCCGTTTAACGTAACGAAGGTAATGTAATTAAGCTAATAATACCACATAGTTGTCATAGTTGAAGACCAGTAACCTCATTTTTTAGAGCACAGATTGCAGGATTAATTCAGTATTTAAATATCAAGCAAAATTGTATCGTTTTATCAAAACTTACAGGCCAATGCAAATTTGTGCTTTAGTTCGTGTGATAAACGTCATTCCAAAAAATTAACCGTCACCGTCAAAAACGACTTATTTTTAACCGTCAACCGACAAAGGGTTTGTTTCGGGATGTTTCGGTGTTCCGGTGTTCCTGGAAGTACTACATGCTGATAGGTCCGTTTCGGTCTTTTAAAGTACAGCGCTGTTAGTTAATTGAAATGAAACCGCGCCGTAATTTTATTTAGGAAAGCGATTAGCTTTTTATCTTACGGAAGCTCAGGGAACAGTCAGACCATGCTGTAGAAGGAAATGTTGCTACCTGGCAAAAGGACAGAGTTTTCTCGGTTGTGGTGAAAGCTGACAGGATATAGTTCTTCAGTATCGTCAACCTTCAGATTCGATATAGGCGCTCTCTTCTATGATGATAGCCTCTTCGCCGCACTCATGGTCGAATTATAGAAAAAAATGTGGACGCTGCTCTTCGCTTGACTTGCACAACGCCGCGTGGTTTCGAGTCAAACAATATTTGTCTTTGCATTCGTTGACACTTTTGGTGTGGCAAATACGCCGTTAGTCACGTGGCCATCCCTGTTCTTTTTGAGGTGAAAACTACATATTTTTTATCTGCATTCTTTTTTAGTTTTATTATTTTAATTTTGTTTCTTTATTCTTTTTTTTTTTATTTTCATTATTTTAGTTTTCTGTTAACGTTTTTGGGGGGTTCCGGGATAGCTCTTTTTAGCTTGAATGTTTCCATACTGTTTCTTCTTCTGTGCAGGCAGCTGGCAGAGGCTTCGGCAATAGAAGAAGTAGGTTCCGGGGAAATAGGCCCTTGAACTTAAATCTTCGTTTCTGATTCTGACCTTGGGAAAATTTAGGAGCCGTTATAGTTAAATGACCTCCCTCTCTATCGCCTGTTCGATGCTGTTAGTTAATGACACTGTACACAACGCCAGCTGCTCCGTGAAGCCGCTGAAGAAATCGAACTTTTGGTACGGAAACTGTTGTGTTGCACCGAAGTGCTTTTCACCTGGGGGGGGACCCCGGGACTTTTCACTTTGGCGCAACTTTTGATCGTGCTGTAAATGCGGTATGGAAGACGCTAATAGGAATTTTTGTGAGCACTAAATAGAACAAAGACGTGGGGATAAAATCGCCAGATACAAAAAAAAAAAATCGGCGCGCGGCCCCTTGTATGAGGCTCCAAAGTGCTGACAAAGATGCCCGTTTAGCAATTTTTTCTCTTCCAATTACACTGAATACTGTTCTAAGAAATCAATACTTTTTTTTTTCCTCCTGAATTTACATGTCAGATGCCAATAAGTAAAAAAAACAGATAAAAAAAAAAGTCCTAAATTTTTTCGTATTTATTTTTCTGAACTCGACAGTTGCCTTCTAATGCAAAAAAAAAAAAAAAGGTTACGAGTACAAAAAAGTCAGTGTCGAAAATGTGTTTTATCCCAGACCAGGATAATTTTTTGTTATTATGAGCAGAGTTTTTTTCTCAACTTAGCATGAAAAAATAATGATTAGAATACATTTTTTTGAAATAGAATGTAATAAGAACATTAGAACGTCTCAAACACCTTTCGACAACTTTTTTGTACTCGTAACGCTTTCTTTTTTGCAATTAGAAGGCAGAACTGTAGAGTCAGAAAAATAGGATACAGGATCTAAAATAGCATG
>JAHPZR010002520.1:0-15451 GCA_019787425.1 Platygyra sinensis
ATCAAAATATACTCTTGGAAAGTACTGGACAGTGAGTTGTTCTCAACGTGATAAATTTAATCAGTTCGGAAGAAAGGTACGATTTCCTTTGAGAAAGGAAACTTATTCCACGTTATCCATATTATTTTTTTCAATTCTACGCCAATTTAGAGCTTTCGGAGCGCATCAAAGGATTATTAAAATTTTCAACAAAAAAAAATTGCAGATTTGCTTTCTCTTTTATATCAATTACATTATTATGTTATTATTTTCTTAACAGTGTGTATTTATCCGCTAACGAGAAATTCAAGGGAAGGAAAATATCAGAATTATTTCAACTGTTATTTTCGCACATGGGAATATATAACATATATCATATATTTGAATGCGGAGAAAGACAGCATTGATCATCGCAGTTATGCACGCAAAGTAAGAAGTTGTGAAATTAAAGCCTGAAAAATAATTGATGCTTAAACGGGATTCGAACCGACAACCACCTCTGCGATGCCGGTGCAGTGCTCTGTCATCTAAGATGTGCTATGAAGCCAGCTGGGAGCTGGTAACTTTTTGATGCTTTACCTTAAAAAAATATTGCTCAGTGCTTTACTGACGATCTTTGTCAGGTTGTGATGTTCTTTTTTCCAGACCATTTCACAATTACTTATAATCCAAAAGGATCAGTTTAACATTTTAATACTAAAAAAAGCGTTATTAAGTTCTCTGTGCGAAATACATGTATCTAGACGCTGTGTGGTGCAACTTTTTTGTGATAATGTCACTTGACCCTTACCGTTTATAACTTCAAAATGGTGTAATTATTTCCAGGCTCTTCGATCCCGCATTAAGTTGTCCCAGGTTGTAGGGTTAATTACCCTACTTGTGAAATTTTGCTTGTAAACCCGCGCTATCTTTTGACTTTCAGCTAGGTTTAACCCGCTTGCTAGGGTAATCCACCCTTAGACGATTGCTTTATTGACAAGTAGCTGAAAAATAAGCTATTAAATATGAGAACGCTAGGAGTTGCCTGTTATCGGCAGGGAGATTTCAGTCTCGCAACACTCGCAATTTTTATGTGACAGATATATTTGATAGTATAAATGTCACAGTAAATATTTGTCATTAGTTCAAATTAAAGTTTAGTGCCCCAGTAATGACTTCGGACAGCTGAGATACGCAAAAACAAAGCGGGGCTGCTTATAGTCCTTCCCGAAAAATATGGCGCTCCCGAACATATTTGCACATTTTATGCAACTTTCATTTGTCAAATAAAAGCTGACACGCCAAATTGGTTAATTTGGCAAAAAAAATTGCTCGTGTACACGAGGCATTAGGAGTAAGAACACTCCAAACTCGTCAGTAAGCCCCTTTTTTTCCTTCGAAGGTTGGAAGAGCATGAAAATCTATAGAAAAAAAATAGCAAAAACAACACTAACAAACAAGAAAAAAAAAAACAAGAAACAAGCGCAAGAAAGGCATACTAATAGTATCCAGGGTAAAACGAAATCGGAATTGACTTCGCTGATATTTTTTTCCGCCATGGAAATCAATTCTGCATAAGTTATTCAAATCGGGATTTCTTAAAATCATGGGACCAATGAAATTGGTAGAATCCACAGGCTGACACCAGGACCTTTTGCTCTTCGTTCTTTCGGAGGGTAAAGGGCACTAGAGTTGACGCCGTCTGAGCAAGCACCCGCCCGCGGAGCATGATCCTGTTTTTATGCGTGGGATCAATAGTAATATAATTGGCTTATGATAGAAAGTGGAGAATATAAAAGCAGAGACCGATCTAGAAGAAGGCAATGTCTTAAAAAAATTAAAAACAAACTTTGGTCATGTATCTTGTTGTAAATAAAAAGATAAACAAAAAGTTATGTTGATGTTGCAAAATGAATTTTTCAATGCGTGGAACTGTTACCAATTCATGTCCCTCCAAGCATTTGCAAGCTGATACAGCCCCGGGGATACTACTAGTTATGGTCTATATAGGTACACCGATGTATTTGCCGCGAGATAGGGTAATGTCTTTGAGGTTTCTGATCCTTAAGGTGGCCGAACACAGTTTTCAAGTGCCTATGCCTAATTCACCATAACGTTTAAACTATTTATGCTTTGGCGCCCATTTTTTGCAAGAGTCAAGGTTAATTACAAAAGTATTTATTCTCGCATTTTGACTAGGGTGTGTGGTGTTTCCATGGCAACGGGGCTAGTTAAAAAACAAGGCTTAAATAATGGTTTTTCTTTATTTTAAAAAAAAAACTAGTCCTTTGACTGTTTTCATATTTTGCACACTAAGAACTGACATTAAATCCCTTCTGTCAACACGGTTCTAATAAATTTTTGACATAGGCGATTTTCGTAATTCGCCGCTAATCTTTTCCTGTATTATTAACAATTCCCTATGTCAAAATTCAGATTTTTTTTGATAGATCATTTACGTGGCTCTGATCTATTTTTCCACTAAATTTCTTAAAATTCTCACGACGCCGTTAGAAATCGGCATGTTTCTGTTAAAACAATCGGTCTTAATTTTTCGAGCAACTGCGCATGCGTTGCATTTAACTGGGTTCTTTCGGTAACAAACAAAAGCTGAAAATTGCGGGGTTCTTTGCATTGTTACCTTTTCTAACATATCTTTGCAATAAAAGACTAAAGCCATCAATACACTGCGTTCAATTATAGAGAAAATAATAATTAACAGAGATAGTGCGGATGTTGAGCAAATAAAATGATCGCTCTACTGACGGCATGTTCTTTGAAATCCTTGTGCACGTGCTAAATATTACATCAGGAAAAGCACACGCGAAAACTGTTTTCGGCCACCTTAAATAGGGAATAATTTTTGCACCTGTTAGCATTAAGTTCCCCTGTGTGATCCTTAGATAGGGAACATACCAAGCTAAACGAAAAACATGATCTTTTGAAAATAAACTTCTGGTAAGCTTCCGTTGTTACCGTTCACGCTATTCTATTTTTGATTTTCCTTTGAATAATGTGCGATTTTCCCGGTTTGAGCTTGAAATAGGATGTCATTTTTGATGCCTTTATCCTTAAATAGGGTCACGGTTTAAGACCTTTTGTGACACACCCAAATTAATTTACCGGCAGAAATTAATCCACGGAAGTACCGTACCACCTTCCCTGATACAGCTGCATGAAAATGTGGTTTAGTAGCAGATTTCTCCAACACATTTCACTAGGGAGGTCAAAAGGGCCTTTTGATTGGATACAGCCTCGTTTACATGCAATGTTGCCATTATAAGTAACAATTTGCAACAGTCCAAGATGGCGCGCTGAAGCAAGAAACAAAAGCGCGCTGTGATTTCAAGAAGAAAAGAACTTTCTCAGCGATGTTTTATCAATTTTTCAAAAAGTCTTATTTCCTCGTGAAGACCATACTGTTAAACAAATTAAAAAAGAGGGGTCAAAAAAATTACATAGACTCGGCGATGCATACACAAAGTGCAACAGAGATCCGAGAAAAGTAGGGAGAAAGCAATCAATGCATTGGTGCGAAAATGAAATGCTGCATATGAAAGATTAAAAGCTGAATTTATTGCAAACTTTCGGCTCTCTTGGCCATCCTTTGCAAAGCTTTGCAGCCAGTTACGCCCTCAAATCATAGAGTAAGAAACATATTTCCTCGGTCAAGGAATTCTTCTTCTTCTTCTTCTTCTTCTTCTTTCTTCTTCTTCTTCTTCTTCTTCTTCTTCTTCTTCTTCTTCTTCTTCTTCTTCTTATCACTATTATCATCGTAAATCACTTCATTATTAGTGCAGTTGTCAGGATGGCCGAGCGGTCTAAGGCGCCAGACTCAAGGTTAATCACCTTCCCAGTATACAATGGGAGCGGGCGTTCTGGTCTCCGAATGGAGGCGTGGATTCGAATCCCACTCCTGACAATATATCATTTTACAACTATCTAGTCTATTTTACATATTTGCTTTTTTGCTGACCAAAGAACTGTAGAAATCGAACATATATATATTTGTTTTAGTTCGCTTGGCATTTCTGAGTTACAAGTTACTGTTGCAGTTCATTAAGCGTAGCAAACACCTGTTATTTTATTGTAAGATCAGAACTGTAATAGAGCGGTTATCATTTGAGTGTCGAAAAGTAATTGGTTTTGCACTTTCTACGGTACATGATTGGCTTAAAAAAATTTGCGCCACTTTTTTATCCAGTCAGAAGTAAACCAATCGGGAAACGTTCGCATGTATTTTCCCGCGCTTTGCGTCAGGTTCCTGTAATTACTTGGAGTTTTGATTGGCTCACTGTGTTGCCTGTGTTCTTTGTGATTGGCTAGGGTAATTACTTTGGTTTTGGTTTTACGACACTCAATTGAAAACCGCTCTAAGTGTTGAACTGTAATTACTACCTGTGGTAGTCTTTGATAAACTGTTATCTACCTGTACTGTTTAGTAAGTCAATAATGCTGTAAACGATAAATTCCGTTACAGCCAATCGATCCGTCTGAAAGGTATGTGTTATGTAATGTTTACTTAAGACTCTTTAATAGCTTTAAGTAATTCTTTACAATTACGCACAGTTATAGAAAAGTGAACATTATCGCATACATTACAGGAGGCTCGATTGCCTATAACGGAATTCAAATGTCTTAATTTGAATGAGAAAAACTTTTCTACGCTTGTCTGGAAATTACATGAAATGATCCAACACTTCCATTGAGGTTTCCATGGGTTTATCTGTGTAGTGGACGGAAACGCGCGTGACATGTGGCCAAGCAGAGAATAGCGGCGATTTATCAAGAGACGAATTCCAGCAATATATACTTAGCGCTGATGACGTTTTTCGGCTGAAACAAACACAACTCTTAATTCATTATGCATGTAGCTCTCTTTTCAGAGGAACTAATAACCAAAAAATAGGGCTAACTTTTTAATCCTTTTCCTTAGTCTTTACGAAACTACCAAAATTTTAGAATTTGTCGCGAATAAATTATTTTTACCTATTTTCCAAAATTGGACTCTCTTGGCTTAATGGAGGCGTATTGATATAGAAGGTGAAAGGTAAAGGTGAACTACTGCTTTACATTGCCTGATTACTCTGAATATGACGAAACCCGTCATCTAATAACTGCTTATCTTCTCGTTTTCTCTTGAAATTTGTGGAAAGGAAAGCGTACATGGAATGGTCAATTTAGATATTATAGTCATCAAATACAGTTGTCAGGATGGCCGAGCGGTTTAAGGCGCCAGACTCAAGATTTAAAAACACTTTCCCAGCACACAGTGGGTGCCGGCGTTCTGGTCTCCGAATGGAGGCGTGGGTTCGAGTCCCACTGCTGACAATATATGCTTTCTTTTTCTTTTGTCTGATTGTTTGCCTTATAAGAGAAAAGAGAGGGCCGCGCTGGAAGTCAACTCATGTGATTGAAGTAATTAATTCTAAACAGCGAAACTGCTCTGTCAACACGCCAAGGTCGATAAATCAATATTCTAGCATGGCTTTCAGGACAAATTTCTATACTTGGTGGTGTTTTCTTTGTATTCAAGTCTCTTTTGGAAATTGAGAGACAAAAGAAGTTTTTCACACCCACTTATCCACCCTGCCCCGGAGCATTTTGCGAGTATTTAAGGTAGTAGCTTTCCCAGATGGGAAATTTGCTTGATGTCCTGGGGTGGGACATTTGAAAATGTAGTCAAAGTCAAAGAACTGTTCATCGGTACACAAGCCTGCTTTGTTAATTCAACATCAAGAGGATTAACCCTGAGTAAAGAACGCAAAAGTAAATTCTCTTTTCCCGAGATCGTTACCTATGCATTGGCTTTGGCCATTTGCAGAATACCTATAACTACTCGTTTTGGAATTGAGGTGGAGCATTTTCTCCCGTCGCAATGTACTTGTCCCAAAGAATTAACCTCGTGTATTCAATCTTATTTTAAGTCGATATTTGCTGTTAGGTTTGTGTGAAAAGGATACATTTCTCCAGATTTCAACATTACATTTGTAATAGATTTAATACATTTTTTACGAATTCTGAAAATTCAATGCTTATGTTACTGACTCCCAACAGATTTTAACTCTAGCGATTTATCTTAGGTGATTAAATTACCTATGCCCATTTAACAGTCTCACTCCCCTCTACGAAAGAAAACTCCTTACTGGATTGGTTGTTTTATCCGCCCAAAGAATCATAAGAAAAAAAAAAAAAAAAAAAACCAACCCTAACCACGAAGACAACAACAATTAAGATATGGATTTTTGTAGATCTAGGTCCACAGTACGCATTCCCGAGAGTAACCTCATTTTCTCTGGAGCAAATAAAAATGTAAATGTAAATGTAAATTTTGGGGCCGTTTTTTAATAAAACAATTATTCCACTCGCGCTTGTTGGATATAAGATCGGCGCTACGCGCCTCGTTGGCTATTTACCATCTCAAATCCAACACGCGTTCGTGGGATTATTGCTTAACCCTTGACTCCTGGCGCTTTTGCCAACAGCGCATGTTTTGGACACTTTGGAGATTTTCAGGCTGGAGATTGGCCAAATTGGCTTCAATCTAGTCAAAAATGCATTTACAACTTGACAGCCTGCTTTTCTTGCCACTAGCATTGCGTTCTGCAACATTTTGGCTCGGGCATGCGCAGAGATCAACATTTTAAACGAGAAAGTGACCTACGTCTTTAGGCTTTTCGATTTTTTAAATTCTTTTTTCGCCTTTACTTTTTTCCTTTTCTTTTCTTTTTGCTGCAGTGATTGTCCTTCTACTGGGCTTGCTTGCAGTTAACAAACTTCTAAGAAAGCGTCATAGAGACGGGCAATTTTTAGCTGTGACCTTGGAGTAGTCACGTTTTGAGTCTTTCACTCAACTTTTTGAGCATTTTTGCGCGTACCTTAAGTTCCAATAGGCCGATAACTCCGATTTCGGGTATCACTGGAAAGATCTTTTCCTCATGCAGAAGTTGAGTATATGATGCCAATGTTGGTCAAAAGTGATGACGTCAGAAATAGAAGAAAGGCCAAGGCTCGTCACGGGCGGTTACGAGGGGCACAGGAGTCAATGGGGTAATATCCTAATCAACAATCCAGATGCGTTCCTGGTCCTACTACATTCAACACATCAGTATATTTGACCAAAACTAAACAAAACTTGAAAGAAAACAACAAGCACTTTAGGAATTTGATGTTCACCTCGGAAAAAAGCACTACAGTAGCCATAATCGTTTTTTTTTTTGTGTGCAGTTTTTTGTGATATCGTTCTACTATAAGCTGTACAGGGGGGACACGTGTTGTACATGTTATTGTTTCAGCATCAGTTGGGCCTATCCTTGGACTGAGACCATCTTGTGTGCACAATCAAGCGCGAACCCATGTCTCATTGTCTATTCATAGCCCATTTCGCAGATACGGCGGCCATTTTGAATTCTATTGTTTCAAATATCTATTATGGGATGCTCTGGGGGCAAATACATATTCTAATCTAGCCCCATGAAGAATCCCACATTCAGATATTAAAATTTGAGCAACAATAGCCTTCAATGGCCCAGCACCATATCTGCGACACCCATCGCTCTATGGTGCTGAGTTCCATCTCTGTAACCCATATGACTAAGATGAAGGTTGTTCGGTGAAATGTTCTATATCTAAAACCCCGCTTGCCATGCCCCCACAATTCTACCTATTATTCTAACGATCGCTCGCGAAACTTACAATTTTCCAGTCATGCGTCGGGTAGTGAGAAGGGAGGGACTGGCGACAACTTAGCCCTAGCAAGGGCCGACGTCAATATCAAACATCACTTTTTATATCAACATATTTGCGTAATTAAAGTTTAGCCCGTAGCTTTAAGTTATAATGCGTTTAACAATGACCCCTTTTTATGTGCTCCTGTCCTTTTCATTGATCATGAATTTCGTATAACATTGTCCCCCCGCTAGCTCGCTGGATTACACGAGGCGATAGCCGAGTGGATCTGCGGGACTACTGTGGCAATGTTGTATGACGAAATCGTCTGTCAATGACAGAACTAGAAGCATAAAAACATAGACGTACATTTGTTGTTTTTACGATAACAAAGCTTGCTTACATACTCAGCCCGCTCCCCGCTCGCTGAGTGCGTCGCCATGAATTTAAATGTAATGTCGTCTCAGCTGCCCGTCCATATTCGCAATAAAAATTAGCCAAGAGCGTGCAGTGATATTTCTTTAGGTATATCGCTAAAATAACAATTGTACATATTGCCTTCGTATCTCGCTCGTTGCAGCATTCCATTTCCATCATAAATTAATTTAGTCTGTCCACCTATGTACAATGAAATACGCCAATGAAGATTAGCCAGTTCAAGGATTTCGAGGACAATCAAATGAGCTACACACTTACGTTCAAGTTTGATTTTTTTATTTATTACTTTCGCCCCACGCGAACAGTGTACCTTCCAAACTGCTAGCAGGAAAATTCGCTTAGTGGAGACTCGTGAAGCACTCTCATCCTCGTTTATAAAGTGCTCGTCCAACAACAAAATAAGGCGCTCCTCATTGACCAACCTTGCCCAAAACCGAACATACAAACAGCCTTATAGCAAATGAAGAACCCCCCACTAAAAAAGTAGCTATTTCGTTATGTTAGTGATGTTCCTTGCAAGATACCATAGTCATAACCGCAAAATCACAGTCAAAAAATGAGAAGGCCAGTGCGCCCCTTCGCCTAACGAGAGTACAAGAAACTGCTTAAAACAATAGATCCCGAAGACTGATAGGACCGAACTAGATAATCTAATTTTTAAACACTATGTCGCCCTACCAGCCAGCAAGTTCTAGTACGTTAAGTATAGTCGAAATTTGTCTATGATTCAGACAGTTCAATCAATTAGTAACTTCAACAAGAATAGCAATGCATAAGACCATATAAATGTTCGGTTTACACGAGCGGTATAACTTTAAGATTCAGCATTAAATGCTAATCACTGCCCGGCCTCCAGTCTGGACGTTAAGTTATACCTCTCCTGATAATGCCTCGTGTTTTTTTTATCTTTTTTTATTCTATATTCTCTTTAGATTATAGCAACGACAGTTCAGCGAGTCTCTAGAGAATATTCTATGACATTATTTCGGATATATTTTCACAGATACGCCTCATGATGTTTACTGCAAAGCTCTATACTAATGCCGACGAAGATATTAATTTGAAGCAGTGATATTTGCTTTTTGGCCCAAGACAGCTGGAAACCCACGAAAGGCTGAAACTAAAAGCCTGATACTAATTACTATTGTCAACCAGGAGCATGTGACATATTGTTTACATTTTGACCCCTTCTATTTTAGCCAATAGAAGTGTTTCTCTTATAGTTGCACAGAGGACGTTCTTAATTAACACTGGAGACCAATTACTAAGATCTAAGTATTCCTCCTATGACAAGGTAGGCGTTAATGAATTTCATAAACTTTTTTTTTTTTTTCGGCGACGTTGATTTCGTAGTACTAACATTAGCTAATAGTCAATACCATTGGCGCTTGGTGCTGTTAAACATCCATATTACAATCCCATACTAGTTATAAACCGAGAAAAATGTTTGCACTCAATATCTTCGAGCTTATTCGTCCCACTATTTTTTTTCTTTTATTCCATTAGACCCCAATCCACTGTTCGAAGCAGACGCTCTAGCCAATAACCGATAATAACTAGACGCTCTATATGATTACAGCGCGCCCCCATGCCTAACCGCATCTCATATCTAGGGACGCACGGATCTCTGCTGCTTACACTATATGAACTAGCTTTTATCTGAAATACCTTTAAGTTTACGTCTCGTTTAAAAATGGTTCCGAATATTTTGAAACCAAGCTATGCCACATTGTCGTAAGGAAAAATAAGTTAAGTAGCTTATTTAACAAAAATAGAGAAACAACTGAGGCAACTACAAGTAAATAAAGCTTTTCAGCTGCTTCAAATTGAGCATGATAGCAGAGCTTTCCAAATAAACCTCAAATATGCAAACCTAAAATTGCCCAAATAAAGACATTATATCACTTAGCCTGAGCATATTAGTCCTGATGTATTAATAAAGTAGTCCTTCGCAACAATTTTGAATCCCGTACAGACAAACATCGCAAAGTTAAGCCTAAACCCGCCAACGATGCAGAACCAATTATAGGCCAAAGAAACGAACATAACCTAGAAATTGCTGAAAATTCTGAAATGAGTAACATACGAAATATCACAATATTAGTAAATACTTTTAGAATAAAATTAAAACGGAGCTCGTAAGGACACAATTTCTTCTGGACAGACTACGTCGTTCGTCTGAATATTACCAAGAGCTAACTTAACCGCGTTACAGCGCAGACAGTATGGAAGTAAAATAGTACCTTTCAGCAAATATGGTCTTTGATACAACAAGAAGCTATTTTTTAGAAAGAAATAGTAGCTATTCAGCTTTAACCCTGAAAGCATTCAGTCGTGAGAAAGGCCTCGGAGGTTTGCCAATGCGCAGAGCAAGTCCGGGGCAAGGCGAGATTTTTTTTACTGCTAAAGCGCCTGCCTATGGATTCGCCTGTTGCCACGAACCTAAGAAGTTTGCTCGTCCAGGCCGAGAGTATAGCTACCTAGCCTATCAATGAGAAAAGCGAAAGAGCTATAAGCATTAATTCATTACACATTTAACACATTCGGAAATGTATTTATCTGTTCAATAACCTACCTTAGGCCCAAAGGATAAAGAGCGTGTAACTCCCTTAATCATAGGCGTATTAGGTACTGTCCCACCTCGAGGGTATCGCGTTACTTGAAGACATATTAGGTCAGAAATTAGAGTACGCATTTTCGCATCTCAAAAAAGGGGACATGGTCTTTTCCATTTAGCTTGCGAATTTGCGTATGTTAAGTGTCTTTTAGAATTCTTTAATTTTCATCAATCGCATAAGACCAAAATCAGACCAATCAGTCAAGATCAAGGTCCTAGGGAAAAAAAATCAGAGCTCAAACATTTGCATATAGGAACTAAGGCAGCGTTGCGATGAGGGCATAAAATATAAGCGCCCCGTCGGTCGTATATGCGTTCGAAAAATCGCAGATTGTCGGTCTTATAAATTGGTCCTCTGTATCTTGCGTGTGGGTTGGCAACTTCTCAGATGGCCCCGCCCAATTATCATAAATCAACGCAATAAATAATTGTGCGGGCCTGGAGGCCAACGTGATTCAACACTACGACGGTAAGAGATTTGACGCATATATCTTTCAATTTCTGTCGTTAGCCAGCTAGACCTGCAATTGAATAGCCTGACTGCGGCACTCTACGTTTTTTAGCGTTGATCAGCCAATAATACAGCTCATGTGTTACGTGTGCACTGAAGAGTTGTAGCCATCTATTTACACATCACTGCTCGGCTTATATTTAGCAGCTCCAAAATACAGAATACTATACGGTGTTTGCATCAAGCGCAAACCAGCCTATGCCACCGCCCGATACGTTAAAAACAAAAGTCTAGCACTGATTCCCTAAAAGCTTAAAATAGACGCGCCTACACAAGAAGTTGATTGAAGCCTTCTCATCTTCTTAAAATTGTGGGAGGCAAAATTGCGACAAATTCAATTAATAACTAGGACAATGTAGCGCACACCATATATAGAAAGCCATCCTTGTACGATCCCTTTGCCAATATAGCAAGAGTTAGTTAAAATACGATATGATGAATTATTATACTCTTCCACAATATAACTGTCGTAAGTACAGTCCTTGACAAGGCGCATTTTCACTGGGGGAAGTAGGGGGGGGGTGGGGGGGGGGGCCGAGTGAGGATGGGGGGCCTGCGTCATATTACCCGCTCAAGCATCCAATATAATACAGACCGGATAGTAATAATATTCTAGATCGGAAACTCTAGAATTATGACCAATCACATTAAATCAAGCAAGGCAAACACGAATCTTCGTTTCTCTAAATCATATCGCCTCAGTCTCTTTTTTTCGAACCATAGCCAAGTCTCAGTTATTTCTGCCTTAATGACATTTTAAGTTAACTTTATGACCGTGACACGAAAGTAAATATGTAGCCTTTAACAGGACTATTTCTAGCCCAGCCACATCGATCTACACTTACGTGAATTACAGGTTAGATTGGTACCTTCACACCCACTAGCATCAATAAATCACACGTAGAACGCAAAAACAGACTACCATTTCATTAGCTTTAGAACTAAACAAAATCTTCAATCGCGCTAACAAATATTAGCCTATAGTCCGTGACAAATCGCGTGGTGCTAGCACGTAGACGACGTCTCTAATCCTCGAAAATATCTATCATTTCACTTACACTAATCCGATTCAAAAGTAAAAGTATTATGCCAAGCTTTACTTAGATGTAATATGCCAATAACGCGCAGTATCATCGATAGTATCCCCAATCCGTACAAGCAACAATTGAAAAGTTAGGGTGTTGATATGATCTCGTTTAGCCACAGGAATGTTATGCGGAAATGTAAATTCTGCCAGCTCGCTAGTTACATTCAACACCTACGAACTTAATCTCTGATTAAGGAATATTAACACTACACATGTGTAAATCAGCTTCACCACTGAAACTACTGAAAACAATACAGTTTCGTTTCTGAGGCAAACGAAACAAAACAAGATTCAGAAGCATCAACTCACAGACAAAGAACTTTAGGAAACTCCCCCCCCCCCCCGATGTTAAAAGTCAAGAAGAATAGTTATGGAGGAATGACAAAATGAGAGTAATATTGATTTTGTAAGAAAAGAACAAGTAAGCCTCGCTCCTGTTTTCTTTTCAGTGCTATCCACAGTTAGATATGTCAAAATACCTGATATAGTTTTCTGGCGTTTTAGTTATAGAGTACTGCCTGCCCAAAACCCAAGATAAAATGAATTCCTAAATTACATCTTTAATAAATTCCAGAAACTTTTCAATGTTGTCACACGCTGTCGCTTTATAAACGTTGATTCTTTAGCGCATAGGAAAAATTACTAAACAGAATATTACCCATAATCCTTATAATTAAGCTTGATTTAGCGCATGCGCAGAAGAACGTAGCGTTTCTGCCATATTCAATATTACTCAAGCGCTTAAGAACCCCCACCCCCCTACTCAGAAAAATCATACTGAACTTAACGAGGTAGATGCGGAGTTATGCTTTCAAGTCGTAGCGGTCAAGGTCAGCAGAGCTGCATGGTGTCTCACCTAGCCCTTTAAAAATGTCTTTTTTTTATTTAATAGAATCAACTAATATGGAATATACTTGCCCAGTGTGACTAGTTTTTCATTGCGATGCAGTGATTGTCATACCTCAATCGCCAGGAACATGAAGGATTACCCTATGGGCAGAATGTAGCCTTAATGAATTACCTAAATTTTATACTAGATCAATTGACATAATCTGTGTTCAGCCGCAGTGCTAACCCTGTCTAGTGAATAAAATAAAAACATAACAGCTGAGCCCAGTAGCTATAAAGAAAGCACGCCCACTCTTCAAAATTTTGATATCACAGTGCAAAGTCAGCTAAGCGCGAATATTGTAACACAAGTGCCACCTACGTCAATACAGATCACGTCTTTGTTTTTGTTTATATTTTTAGATCCAACAGGCAGTCTCAGGTTTCCGCAACAGAGAATAGCCTCATTTCATTTAACGCCCCAGAATAACTATAATGTCAATTTTCAAAGAGGAGACAATCACCGCATAACAGAAAACAACTATTCATACAGGCGTCACCACTAATAGTAGTAGCGGTAGAAAAGACAATGCATCGCCCCCCCCCCCCCCCCCATATTTAAAAAATAAGACACTGCCAACAAAGAGCTTAGTTCTTACTGTTTCCTTTTAGACACTTAAGTAAAACTCTAGAAGACTTTGATATCCCTGAACTAATTTTACAATTTCCTAATGGCCAGCTGTAAAGGAAGTCTTTAAATGTGTGTCCCTGTGAAATTTCAGCATAAAGCTGCGCCTAGTTTAGTGAATGACTCAAACATTACAATAGTCGACTAAGCCCTGAAATCCTTTTTTTAGTTCTAGAGCAGTAAACCGATTATCATCTTGGCCAAAGCTTAACGAGCTACCAACCGCGAACGTTCGATTCCACAGTTCAGTCATAAATCAAATAAAATAAATGCCATAATGTAGCGAACAATATTTGAAATACTCTCTTTATTCGCCTAAAAGACCGCCTTCTCCGTTTTCACACGAGATGTGGTAAAACAACAATTGACACATGCATAATATGTTACAGGCAGCCCCCACCAGAAGTCAGCCCCCAAGCATGATCACTCCCAAATTATAATTTAGGGTAGAGTCTGAGTAATTCAAAGAGTTAAAGTAAGCCTCATTCTATAAGACAATAGCCAATATAGTACTTAACAATTGTATAAAGTGTATCCGCAAAACGAACGTACCATAGACTTTTGCATGTACCGAAAGCATCACAATAGTCTAAGCACGCGAGGAATGTAGATGAGCCGTAGCCCCTTTAATAAGTCTTAAACTTTAGGCATGATATCAGATAGTCAGTACAAGAAAAGGAATCTTGCCGACAACGCGTTTAGTAATTTTACAGTGAAGCATGAGACGTGTGCGTACCTTGCCGCAGACGCAGCTTTTAGCCGCAGTTTTTTTAATCAAAAAGACGCTGCTTTCTTGTTTTTTACACAAATGAAATACGTCGTACATTAGATGAGTCATCGCCAAAACAAATAATCATCTCGACCGACCACAACACCACCCGAGATCGAAGCAGAAGTTTCTCCAGTAAATATCTAATAGAACGATATAAAGATTTAGGTACATGCAGTTATCAACCATAGCTAAAAAATGCCCTTCAGTGCGGAGACCCTTTATACACTCTCTGATAATTACATTTGACTAGCTTTGCAATGTTTGTACACGAACTTGTTATCATAGGCCGAGACAGGCAAAAACCACAAAAAAAAAAAACTTATGATGAGGCAAGGTCCAGTGAAAGCATATGCACTTTGGGCAATCGAGTCCATGTTGAGTTCTTTTCTTTTCCCTAAGGTATTACGAGCTCTTTATGATGAACTATTAACAACAAAAGCGAAAGAAATGATCGAGGCAAGCTAGACACTCCAGTTGCCTGTTAACTAGCTACGCAGCCCATGGTTATCGCGAGTTTACTAGTGACATCGGATTTTATTTTGCATGAAAGAAAGGTGAATTCTTCACTGTTTATCCGTTCAGAGGCCCAGCTAAAAATTATCAATCAGCCATGATATTATTTCTCGTTTACGTGTTTGATGCCCACCAGCAAGTTTTCCTAGAAGTTCAAGTAAGAAATAAACCAACATAAGCGTCAATAGTTATTGCAGCCAACACAAGCAATTTTAACATTTAGCTCTTTCAACTTACAATTGTTCGTACCTTCCATTTCTCCATTAGGCCTAATATTCGTGTTTAATGCTTTTAGCTCTAGAGTTTACCCTGAGTTTTTTCATCAGTCACACTGAGACTATTCACCAGGATCTAAGAGTCCTGACAAGGTG
>JAHPZR010002521.1:0-2500 GCA_019787425.1 Platygyra sinensis
GGTGTGACAAAATGGCGGAAGGTCATGATATTTCTGGCTCCGACAACGAAGCCGTTGGGGAGCCAGACACCGAGTTATACCAGCTTAAACTTGATGGTTCTGATTGGCAATACCTCCAGCCGAACGGAGAACGGTTAATATGGACAAGCGACTTAGAATCTTTGAAGAATTTTGTTGAAAACTGTCTTCAGCAGCAAGGAAAGTGGACGTCGCCCGGCGGAAATAATAAGCAATTTAAAAGTTGCAATGATAAGCTTGTTATAACCTGGTACTTCAAGAAACAACTTACTCTTGTTTTCCAAGGACAAGATGGTCCATTTTTAAAAGAAAAACTGTTCAAACTGGTTCAGGACAAGCCGGAGATGACAACCGATTCGCCAAATCGACCCACAAGCCAAAATGAAAACCAACAGACAACGGATAATGGAACGTACTCGGGATCAGAAAATTCTTTATTTGCTGAGCTGAGAGACATAAAATACAGCCTGACGGTATTAAAGAAGCAGGTCGATGATAATACAAGTTCCTTATCGAGATATCCACAAAATCAAGAAAATATTGGCAACGAAGAAGAAGAACTTATGAAACAGAAAGGGAAGTGTGAAAAGTTACAGGCAGCATTATGCAACAAAGATAAAGAAATTAATGCGCTGAAAATGAAAATTATGTCTCTTGAGACCCGCACATCGTCCGCGGAACAGGAAAACGACTCCCTAAAATTAGCATTAAAGCTTATTATGCAGGAAATGAAGGTAGGAGAGCGTCAACAACAGAGGAATCAGAGTTACGAGGTAACTGCCCCTCAAGGAAACTCAAAGAGTGATAATGCCCAGTCTAATGAGAGCTCCAATCCTGAAAACGAATGGCAAACCGTTGACGCGAAAAAGAAAAAGAAAAAGAACAAAACACGGAAAAAGAAGATCAGTGAAGCACAATCCAACGCCCATGAAGACACGGAAAATTCCACGTCAGCAAACGAAAGTACTACCTTGTTGATTGGAGACTCTATGATAAAGAATATCCAAGGTACACGTTTAGGAAAAGCCGTTGGTCATCGGGTGGTGGTTAAATCGTTCTCCGGTGCCACCACCAAAGCTATGAAGGATTACCTTAAACCTAATTTGGAGCTTTCACCGGACCAAGTGATTCTGCATGTGGGCACTAATGATCTCAAAAGTAAAGAACCACAACAAGTTGCCGGCTCAGTGGTAGATCTCGCCAGACAAATTGAAAACTCATCCGATGCCACAGTAATTATATCTGAGCTCGTGCAAAGAAGAGACGGATTCAATGAAGCCGTGAAAACAGTTAATAAACAACTGAAGTTCTACTGCCGGCAGAATGGATGGAAATTTATCCAGCATCAAAACATCTCCGAAAAGGAACTTAACAGGGGCGGACTACATCTTAATTTTAAAGGTAATCAACAGTTTTTTAAGAACTTTCAGATGAGTTTAGGTTGAAATGATGCGCTATCCACCGATGCCGTGCCTATTCAATGTACAAAACGCAATACTGGGGAATCTCATGAGCCTACCTCAGTGTTGCCATCTCAACGAGGTTTTAAATTAGCCTCTTTAAATATCAATAAATTAATCACACACATAGATCAACTTAGAATTCTTCTAGCGGATAACGAAATAGATATTTTATCGATTAATGAAACTAAGCTCAATGAAACTATTAGCGACAATGAGGTCAACATCTCTGGCTATGATATAATTCGACGTGATAGAATTTCAAACGGTGGAGGAGGAGTGTGTTTCTATGTGAAAAGTTCAATCAATTTTACCATACGAAATGATTTAAACATGGACACTCTTGAAAATCTATGTCTGGAAATTCGAAAACCTAGATCTAAACCGTTTGTTGTTGCCACGTGGTATAGACCACCTGATTCTCCTATTAGTATTTTTTCACCTTTCGAAACTTTAATTGGGAAACTCGATTCCGAAAATATTGAATATTTTCTAATGGGAGACCTTAACTGCGACATGATTGCTACTCGATATGACAATAATACATGCAAATTAATGAATATCACTGATATTTATGGTCTACAGCAACTTATCACTGAACCAACCAGAATAACTCCGACTTCTGCAACTTTGATTGATGTAATCTATACTAATTGTCCAGATAAAGTTGTGTGTTCGGGGGTTCGTCATATCAGTATTAGCGATCATAGCATAGTTTTTGCCTATCGAAAATTATCCGTGAATGGAATGTCTGGTGGGCACAATGCTATAACCTACAGAAACTTTCAAAAATTTAATCGAATAAATTTTCGGAATGATATTGCATCTCATTGTTGGGATCACATATACAATTCAACTGATCCCAATCAAATGTGGCTCCAATGGAAATGCTCGTTTCTATCTATTGTTAACAAGCATGCTCCCTTGAGGACAATGCGTGTTCGCGCGCGTAGTTCCCCATGGATTACATCTGAGCTTAAGAAACGAATGCATGATCGGGATATTCTAAAGATTAAAGCAAG
>JAHPZR010002521.1:5000-32469 GCA_019787425.1 Platygyra sinensis
ATTCACAATAGACTACGGTAAATTTATACTAATTAATATTAGTGTACTCTTATTCTCTGTTGATAGTCCGAGAAAATACGTAAGAATTTAGAGACGGATTGAACTTTCCCGAAATAAACGTAAAGGTGCTTTGTATTGATTAGTTTTACGACAATATCTTTAGAAAGTTGACTTCATAACGTGACTTTTCCTTGTGTGTTACCATTTTAGCCCGCTCCCTGGGAGAAGCTGTTGTTTGGTCTTTGTTTCTTCCACGCTCTGGTGCAGGAGAGAAGGAAGTTCGGCCCTCTGGGGTGGAACATTCCTTACGAGTTCAACGAGTCCGATCTCAGGATCAGCATGAGGCAGCTACAGGTATTGCCTTGTTATAAAGCTCGTATTTTATCACTGGTGACGTTCAACTCTCTTTATTTTAGAGGTTTATTAGCATGCACATACTCTGTAATAGCTACATCATTCTCGAGCCGAATTCTGTAGATCGAATTTTCGAACCGAACACACCTGGATCAGCAACGATCCTCAGTCCTTCTTCAGAGTTACACGCGCTTCCCTGAAGACGAAAGTGAAACGATTATAACACTTCAAGAATGCGCTCTGTTCGCTCGCTTTAGAGAGGTGTTTACAACCGCATAGCGCTTATAAATTATCTGCGCGTTTACTTACATGTATTCGTTGTCTCCGACTCCCTTCTATGCACCCAACTGAAGAATCAATTTGTAAAGCTATTGATGTATCCTTTGAGTGTCTTTCTGATGTTTAGAGGTTTATTACCATGTATAACTACATTATTTTCAAGCTGAATTTTATAGATCGAATTTTCGAAGTTTCACTCATCAGAAACAGAGAGTTAATGTTTATTTTCCGCGAAAGAAAAAGGTGTGTTTTCTGTTGAGGAGCACACAAACTAGCTGTCTTATCTGCCCGGGGCAGGAACGTGAACAAAGTTTACATCGTCAGATGTTAATGTAGTGAGAGGCCTTAAAGGAAAGTCGCTTGTCTTTCAGATGTTTCTAAACGACTATGCTGAAGTCCCTATGGAGGCTCTGACGTATCTGATTGGTCAGTGTAACTATGGTGGTCGCGTGACTGATGACAAGGACCGCCGGCTGTTGGTGTGCCTGTTGTCTATTTTTGTATGTCAAGAGATCATAGCAAGTGATGATCACAAGTAAGTTGACAATTCCGAAGTGATCAACTTCTAGGTTCTCCTTACAGTGTTAATACATTTCCAAGCAATCAGGTTAAGAGGATAAGGCAGCTTAAAGCAGCTAAGTCACGGTATTTTTAGTTATTTTGGTTACCTACAAAATTACCTTTGAATTGTAGGAAAACTGAAACAGTACAGATCAAACGATTATGTCAAACCATGCTTCTATGGCTGTAGATCTTTTACGTAACAGCTCAAACACGACAGAGAGCGTCTTATCACTTTCAAACACAACGAAACATTAAACATCGCGCATAGCGTGGTGTTTTTTGGACGAATTTCGAAGAAGTTGAAATTGTTCGTTTTATTTATTCTCGAACAAATTCAATAGGAATGCCTCAACAACAACGACAACAACTTTGTTTACCCCATTTAATTTTTACACGCATTAATAAAAATTACAATAGAGAGGGGTGTTGACCTCTAAAGAGTTAAAGAACTAAAGAACTAAAGAGTTAAGAAGTATAGGAAAAGTGTTTGGCTTGACTTACACATTACGCTGAGGGATTTTCGTCATAAGTTTTAGAGGTGAAGGTAATCTGGTTGACGAAGACATCAGTGACACCTAAATAGTTCTTCCCTTATCTAAGCTGTGTTGCTCATTTTTGTCAGGTTCTCGGACAGTGGTACATATTACGCGCCAGTGAAAGGAGATTACGAATCATATGTGGACTACATCCGGGACTTGCCACTCATTCCTCACCCGGAAGTGTTTGGTCTTCACGAGAATGCTGACATCACTAAAGATCAGAAAGAAACTCAAGAGGTAAGTATTTGTCACCCGCCAAACACATAACTGTAAAATCTCTGCTCTATACCTCGCAGTATTGAATAATTAGCAATTAGTATATACCACACAAGTGAATAGTGCTTTTCGCGCGCGCTGACTGGCTAGCTCGGAGGTGATTAGCCAAGTACTATTCACCGCCGAGCAGCCGAAGAAAAACAAAATGGCTTTTGTCGCTATATTTTAACTAATAAAGTTGCTCTTTGGGCCGCTAGTTATTCAGCTTGTGTGGTATATACTAAAAACAGTTATTCACCTCAGTCTCGGTGAAAGTTGTGGATATTTACCTCGCCGCTTCGCGTCTCGGTAAATAGAGAGGTTAAGCATAACGTTTAGGTAAACGGCAAACGGCAAAAATGAAACTTTTGCCGTCCGTCTTCAGCTCTATGAACAGGAGAATCAAAAGACACTTTTCTATTTTTGTGTGATTCACTTGAAGATTACAAGAAAAGAATAGAAAATCCAAGATAATCTTTGCCGTTTGCCGTCTGCCGTAAACGTCATGCTTAAACTCTCTAATATCCACCACTATTCACCTCCACTTCGGTGAATAATTGTTAATTATTGAATGAGGCGGAGTAGGATATGAAGAATTCTGCAGATCAAGGAGGGTGTTATTCACAGAGGCCGAACGCCGAGGTGGATAACACCCTCCGAGATCTGCAGAATTCTTCATATCCTACGAAAGCCGAATTCAATAATTGCTTTATTATTCATTCAGAATATTTCCCCGTTATTAAAGGAGTTTCGACATTTCGCTCTTTGTTTTTCTGGCCACGGTCACCAAAAATAACACAATCTCGTCCGCAGATTTTCTCGGTCAACGTTTCAATAATCTGCAGCGGGCTGCACTTTTGACGTCATTTTGACGTTTTCGATTCAATGATCTGGAGAGGGCTACTTTTTTGACGTCATTGATTCAATATGGCGAAGATTCTTTTCAAGTTTGGTGAACAGCAGCTGGCTATGGTGAATTATGCGCGTGGTTTTAATCGATCAGAAACTGGGAAATATTTTGAATGAATAATAATATTGTTTCATTCAAAGTTGTGGACCGAACGGGGGAACTTTGCTTCTTTCTTTCTTTCTTTCACGGTTTTGGTATGCTGAGTCGTTGATAATTCATTATCTACTCTAAATTTTTTTTCTCTTAGCATCATAGACTAAAAGTGTTATTAAAATTGACCCAAATGAAATACGTTTTTGGCTCGATGAAATACGTTCTGACCTTGTCTTGTCTTGACCTTTTCTACTCGTTTTTACCTTGTTTTTGGCCTCCAAGTATTTGATTTGTGCGGTTTCATAGTCTTATAATGACAGTTTCTTTCGATGTGTCACAGAATCTACAAGAACAGTGTACGATAACAGCAAACAGCTTGGAAATTTTCAATTAATATCTCGAAAAGAAACTAACTTCAATATAGAAACTCTTGTAAAATAACGAGGACCAAAAATGCTCAGTAATTCTTAATTTATGCGACCACGAAAACGTTGTTCAAAATGCTTCCCCCATCCTTAGCCGAAAACATTTTGTGCCGCGAATCGAGCAAAGTGCATTATTTTAAGCAATAAGTTAAGTCTTAACAAACAGCTTGACGAAGAGAGGCCATGAGAAAAAGTGGTCCGTATTGCGAAAAATTTAATTTTGCTACATCATCAAAAATTGAGTGACTTCAAACTGCAGTTAAACTTCACCCTTGATATATTTTTCTCTTTTCTTTCTCTCTTTTCTCCTAGTTGTTTGACAGCATCTTGTTAACTCTGCCCCGTCAGACCGGCGGAGGAGGGAAATCTTCAGCTGAAGTGATCGATGAACTGTCAGCTGACATCTTGTCTAAGTTTCCTCCTCCGTTTGACATGGAGATGGTGATGAACAAGTACCCTGTGGTTTATGAGGAGTCCATGAACACTGTGCTCAGACAGGAATTAATCCGGTTTAACCGGCTCACGGAGGTGGTACGAAGCACGTTATATAACCTGCAGAAGGCTATCAAGGTAATGCTTTCCCTTCTAACGTGTTCGCAAAATATTAACTTCTTACTAACCGAGCGCGAGGGTCGTACTGGGGAATATTTGCCCGAGGTCGTGGCAGTACGGACCGAGCGCAGCGAGGTCCGTACAAAAACGACCGAGGGCCAATATTTCCCAGTACGGCTCGAGCTAGCTAGGTTAGTAAGTAGTTTATTATGGCACCAGTGCTTGTTTGTTTAAGTTAGAACGCACTTCCGGTCACTTGAAATTCAAAGGGCTTCCTCTGTGTGTTTTTGATGACGCGAGCAACTCAAAAAGAACAAGCTACCACGAGTTTGAAAACAAATTCAATGAACGTAAATCATGTTGGGTATAAACAAGGCTTCAAGAACGATGTGTAACGGAATTTGTCACAAGTCTCAACAGCTGCAGTTTGTTGAAATTCGGAAAATGGTTTCTGTCGATCTTTCATGGAATATGAAGAAATGTCGAAGTTGATTGCTGTGAAATCATTCAAACATATACACAGCTAATGAAGAGGCAGTCTTAGAGTCAATCCTCCGTCTCTCTCGATAACATTTCGACGCTTCTTTTTATTCTGGACAATTCTGCGCTGAAAATTGGAAATTGTTGCGGCTTGTACTCTTGTCCGTGTTTCCTGCATTTGTTCATAAAAAAATATTTCAGTGGACAAAAAGTGGTCAAGCTCCTTCGCAGGTAGGGTTTCAACTCTCTCACTTGTCATACAGTTACCTTACAATTAGTGGAGAAGAGTTTACAAATCAGTAGACATCTGCTTATTTGTGTTTGCACATTTTTGCTTCTTTATAAAATCGGCAATGGCCTCCTGACTTTCGCCGATGCTTGATTCAGTCTCTACATTAGACGTTTCCAGATCTTCAGGATAATAAAATTCGCTTCGTGAAAATTCGTCTTCCTCGTTCTTATCGTAAGCTCTGTAAAATATCAATCTTTTAGGTAGTTTCTCTGCGAAGAATGAGAGTATTTACACGTTTTCTTTCTCGTAGTTTTCGCTGCAAATTTGCCGGCTTTCGCAACAGAAAAAAATACACAGCTTATGACCGTTTCCATGGAAACGGTCCGTATGGCGAAATCCCGACCAAGAAAGAACCAGTCAGAATGCTCGGATTTACCTCAAGCCTATCTTGCCATATAATAATTCAAAACTATTTTAGAAATTACTTACGTTTCTAGCTTATATGTACTTGTGCGTACTTGAAAAAATGACCACGCTACGCGCCTGATTTGTATTTAAGAGGCTGTCTCTCTAAGAACCACCCACTCAATTTCGCTTGAAAAATAATTTTGCCTGAAACTCTGGCAACTGAAAGACTTTACCAAGGTTAGAATAAAACAAGTTTTCTTTTGATTCGAAATGATTTTCTAGTCGCGTCAGGAGCCATTTAATATTTCGCCTCGTCAAGGCCCGTCGCGCCCTCTTCAAAAGCATAAAATTGGCATTTTTCATGACGCCGTAAAATATTTCATTCTCAACGCCTAGTATTGAGTCTTATATCATTTTGCTCATAAACCTTTCTAGTTTTCCGAGATACTAACCAATTTTGTCTCAATTTAAGTGGCAAGACGAAATCAAGCATATTACTGAACACTATTATTCGCCATCGAACGATGGCTGGAAATGGCCTTCATTTAGAAGCTAATTTTTAAAATTTGGGACCTAGCTGGAACCTCTAGTCTACACAGCTGCAAAGTGTCGTCCTTTATCGGCAAAAATATGCAAAAACCCCTGTACGATTTCAGTATTTCAAAAGTTATGGCCGTTTGTATCAGCACATGTACGAGCATTTCCGACATTCAAGCCTATATCAAAATCGACCTATCCGAGCAGATTTTATTATAACTACAGCTTACCTGCTTCGAAACTTGGGTTTATTTCCAACTTCAGTCACTTTCCAAGCCTTCACGTTGCTGAATCAGTCACTAGCAGTTCCAGTAAATTGGTAGGTTTTGCCTTCGAAACTTGCATAATCGTGTTGAGAACGGCTACATCGAGTTTCTTGGAAGCGAACAAAGCTCGACCCCATGGTCACATTTTGGGCTAAAATACCCTATCGAAACATCGTTTCAGAGCTGGATTTCTTCAAGAATCAGATAACAAACTAATCAAGTCTGGTATCAAGGAGAAAATCAAGCTTTGAAGGCTTAAATTTAGAGGAAACCTCCCGTTTAGATCGCTGGAAGATCAGATGAGTACGGTATAATCAGCGGTCGCCTCTCTGGTATGCACTTCAAGTAAGGTTATTCAAGTGTATCTAGAACTTCTCACATAATTCCCTAATACCCCTCTGTGTTTTTTTGGATTCCCCTGTATTCTCCTGCTTTCCCCTTTATTCCCGTGTATTCTCCTGTATTATTTTGTATTCTCCTGTGTTCTCTTGTATACCTCTGTATTCTCCTGTATCCTCCTGTAATCCCCTGTATATACCGTATTTACTCGAATAAGCGCCGCGATGCTTGTTTAATTTTTCGCGCCACAAGTGCGGTGCTTATTTGAGGGGGACGCTTATTGGAGGGCGGAGCTTATTTAAAAATTGTACCAGATAAATTTACTATATTTTTATTCAATGGTACACTTTCTATCTGTTAAGGGGGGAGAAACTTAACTACAAGTCTGTTGCTAAGGAAATCTCTAAACCCCCCTTTTTCTTGGCTCCTGAAGTCCAGTGGGCATCAAAGTTTACCGTGTTTGTTCGATTCACGTTTCCTTTAAATGTTTTCAACCACGCCCACATATGGTATGTCACGTGACCACAATAGGAAACGTCTAAAAACTCGGACTGATCATGAGTGGATTGCTTTCGAAATATAACAATACGTTTTGCGAAAACACGGCATTAGCTACAACTTGTAGTATGCGTTTGAGGAAATGTGCAATATTTCGAAAATTATAGATCTTTATGTGCTTTTTAAGCACATAAAGATCTATAATTTTCGAAATATTGTACATTTCCTCAAACGCATACTACAAGTTGTAGATAATGCCGTGTTTTGGCAAAACGTATTGTTATATTTCAAAAACGATCCACTCAGTCCGAGTTTTTAGACGTTTGCTTTTGTGGGCACGTGACATACCATATATGGGCGTAGTTCAAAGCATTTAAAGGAAACGTGAATCGAACAAACACGGTAAACTTTGATGCCCACTGGACTTCAGGAGCCAAGAAAAAGGAGGTTTTGAGATTTCTTTAGCAACAGACTTGTAGTTAAGTTTCTCCCCCCTTAATTTTCCTATGGACTGATACTAAACTGATAGTAAACCTAGAATTACGAGAGAAATTCACGCTGTAAAAAAACACGAGAGTTTCATGATAACGGGAGCGAAAATATCAGCGGTGAGAGCGAACTCCTTTTTCGTTTATAGTGTTTTTCCTGGTTATTCGAGGGCGGCGCTTATTTGAGTAAATACGGTATTGTATAATTGAGCATCTTTATATGATTGGTATAAAAACTAGTTTCACCATTTACGATGAAGATCAATGGACATCACTAATGATTATATGACTAAAGAGCTTTGTTCCTTACTTTCAAGATAACTACTGCACTTAAAAATTATTACTTTATTTATATTAAAGATAGGAGGATATCGGCCAGTTTCAGCCGGGCATGCAATATTAGAAGCCTTGTTATTCACTTGCAAATAGGGTTTACAAAACTGTAAGTGATCGTTTTTAATCAGTGAAGTGTCCGGATACTTGTAGTCTGATTGATAAAGAGACCCCAGACTTAACTCAATAACTCAAATAATAAATAACTCAAAATAGGTGAAATCATTGTGTCAAAAATTTGGGTGCAAAAAATGGTTTCAAACTGCTGAAATCGATGTGTCGTCTTACGTTAAATTATAGCCCATGAACAGGTATACAAGGGTTTACAGGGGATTACAAGGGTGTACAAAGGTTTACAAGAGATAGCAGGTGTATACGAAGTTAAACAAGGGATTACAGGGGATTACATAGGTATACAAGGGAATACAAGGGATTACAGAGGATTTCATGGGAGTACAGAGGATTACAGCGGTATACAAGGGTTTACAGAGGTATAAAAAAAGTTTACATGGGACTACACGGGGTCACAGGGGTATACAAGAAATAACAGGGGTATGCACGGGTTTACAAGGGTACACAAGGGAGAACATGGCTGTACAAGGGTTTACAGGGGTATGCAATGGATTACAGGAGTATAAAAAAGGTTAGATGGGTGTACAAGAATATACAAGGGCATTACAGGGGTATATACAAGGGCATACAAGAAATTACAATGGATTACAGGGGTTTTCAAGGGATTACAGAGGATAAAAAAGGGTATACAAGGGTTTACAGGGGATTACAAGGGATTACAAGGGTTTACTGGGGATCGCATAGGTATACAAGGACTCACAAACGATTGCAAGGGAACAGGAAAATGTAAGAGAATACAAGGGAATACAGAAGAATACAAGAGAATGCAGGAAAATACATTAGCGAATACAAGATAATACAAGGGAATGCATTAGGAATACAAGTTAATACAAATACAGGGAAATAGAAAATTCCTATTATGATACACCTTAATAGTCTTACTTAAAGTACATACCAACAAAGGTAACTTTAGTGCGGACCTCCGTGGAAACAGCATCACAGCGATACCCTCTTCCAGCGAACTACACGGGGTGATGTCTTTAAAATTTAAGCCTTCAAGCTTGATTTTCTCCTTGATACCAGACTTGATTAGTTTGTTATCTGATTCTTGAAGAAATCCAGCTCTGAAACGATGTTTCGATAGGGTATTTTAGCCCAAAATGTGACCATGGAGTCGAGCTTAGTTCGCTTCCAAGAAACTCGATGTAGCCGTGCTCAACACGATTATGCAAGTTTCGAAGGCAAAACCTACCAATTTACTGGAACTGCTAGTGACTGATTCAGCAACGTGAAGGCTTGGAAAGTGACTGAAGTTGGAAATAAACCCAAGTTTCGAAGAAGGTAAGCTGTAGTTATAATAAAATCTGCTCGGATAGGTCGATTTTGATATAGGCTTGAATGTCGGAAATGCTCGTACATGTGCTGATACAAACGGCCATAACTTTTGAAATACTGAAATCGTACAGGGGTTTTTGCATGTTTTTGCCGATAAAGGACGACACTTTGCAGCTGTGTAGACTAGAGGTTCCAGCTAGGTCCCAAATTTTAAAAATTAGCTTCTAAATGAAGGCCATTTCCAGCCATCGTTCGATGGCGAATAATAGTGTTCAGTAATATGCTTGATTTCTTCTTGCCACTTAAATTGAGACAAAATTGGTTAGTATCTCGGAAAACTAGAAAGGTTTATGAGCAAAATTATATAAGACTCAATACTAGGCGTTGAGAATGAAATATTTTACGGCGTCATGAAAAATGCCAATTTTATGCTTTTGAAGACGGCGTGACGGGCCCTGACGAGGCGAAATATTAAATGGCTCCTGACGCGACTAGAAAATCATTTCGAATCAAAAGAAAACTTGTTTTATTCTAACCTTGGTAAAGTCTTTCAGTTGCCAGAGTTTCAGGCAAAATTATTTTTCAAGCGAAATTGAGTGGGTGGTTCTTGGTGAGACAGCCTCTTAAATGAACATAAACTGCAATACTTTGGAATCATTTTTGTTTCTTTTTTTCTTTTTTCGAAAATAATATTGATTTCCACTAAGTGCTGATATCTATAGTTTTGGTGACTTATGAGGCCAGAAAGTAGTGATTGTGCTTCCCTCCCCCGATCAGCAGAAAACAATCTTGACGTAAAATACCGCGACATTATAGTGAAAACAGTCGACATTTTTTATTGGGATATACTTAAAGAGTGGATAGTGTTAAAAACGCGCGCTGATTGGCTAGTCAAACTCCGAATATACTGTGCTATTTACCTCCGAGCAACTCGGGAAAAAATGACGAACTCATTGTTTTAGTGTATACTAAAACAACTATTTACCGCGGTGCCTGTGGCTAGCGTTGGATCACTAGTTTACCTCGCCGCTTCGCGCGGCTCGGTAAATATCCATCGCTAGCCACCTCCATTTCGGTGAATAGTTGTTAATTATCGCCACTTTTATTTGTTTCTTTTCTCCTCTCGGTGTATTTTGTCATGGATTATCTGCCGATGGTCTCTTGCTTTCCAGGATTTCTCTCTCAACCATTGATGGTTTTGTACAAAGCAGATGGTGATGTGGCAGTGAAGGAGTTGAAAAGACTGTTTAATAAGATATGTCACGTGGGAAAAGTACCTGACCAATGCAAGAAAGGCTTCATAGTGAAAATACCAAAAAGAAGAGAGAACAAGAACTGCCGTGGCGTGACATTGGTACCTGTAACTTTACAAGTATGCTTCAAGACCTCGACTTTGCAGACGATGTAGTCCTAGTTTCATCATAAATGCGAGCACATACAGAAAAAGATTAATCGAATCGTAGATAAAGCAGAAAGAGTGGGACTGTAACTGAATGCACAAAAATGAAAAGTGGTGGGAATGAATACGCGAAGAGAAGACAAAGCAATCATTGGAAGAGAAGAAGTTGAAGGCTTCGAAGAGTTTGTATAATTGGGCACGACTCTGACAAAAGAGGGTGACCATGCATGGTGGCCAGATGGAAGATATCGAGAAAACTCTAAATAAGGTAAAAGGAGCATTTTTCAACTTGATGAAGATCTGGGACACACGGCGTATTGGTCAGAATACAAAAATGAACTTTTTATGACCTTGGTACGACAAGTCCTATTGTATGGTTGTGAAGCATGGAAACAAACAGCTTCTGAGGAGAAGAAACTGAATACATTTCACTTCACATGACTGAGACGGATTCTAAGAACACGGTAGCCGCAGCGCATCCGAAACAACACAATTTCTCAAGTAACAGGCGTAAAGAAGATCAGTGACGAAATCCGAAGGAAAAGATGGAACTGGATCGGCCACGTGCTCAGAAAGGAGAGGAATAATGACTGCATGGTAGTAGCAACCTCATGGGAAGAGAAGAGTTGGACGACCTAAAACCACATGGAGAAGGATGGTGGAAAAAGAATCCAGGCAAGACTGATGGACAGGCTGGACCGAAGTCAGGGGCGCAGCGCAAGATAGGGCTGGTTGACGAAAGAAAGTTGCACCCTTATGCGCCTCTTGGCGGGGAGAACTAACTAAATAACTAGCTGACTAACTTTTTTATTTGTTTTACAACACAGTTACACTTAAAATTTACACAAAACACATAAAATTTACACATATAGGCGTCTAAATGATATTAAAGCTTGTTTGACGGAATAGCATCACACAGTTCATTTCACTGCACCAAAATATAGCCCATGGCTTTGATGTGTTTGGCTCCATTATCTGGTTGGTGAGTTGCTTCGTTTCCACATGTGTTGTTGTCATCATCGTCTCCTCCAGTGCCAAACCCGAGGGTGTACAGTATTTTTATCATCCAAATGAGAAATTTACAGTTTTCAATCTCAAAATTGTACATGTATTAAAACGAATTATTTTCAGAATATATATACAACTGCAGAGAATACCTCAACTGAGCATTTACATGCCCCAGACTTATTGAAGAAAAAGGTTCATAATAGAGAGTGACCTTTTACATGTAAATGTACGGGGTTTTATGCTAAAAGTTCAGTTGAGAGACCAGGCTATATTGTTTCAATCCCTGGTTGTTTTTTGAATTCTTGAGGTGGCTGCAAGGAGAGCTTTGACTGTATTATTGATCGCTGATATTGCAGATTGAGGAGAATTGTGATTTGCTCTTATACCCCGGAGATCAAAACATTAGTGCAAATTACCACATTAAAGATTAAGGGCGCTGCATATGATCTTTCTAACATATTCATGGGCATCTGCCACAGGAAATTAACCTCCGGAAATATAGTTCATACACACTAAGTGCAGTTTCCTTTGGTAAAAGGGTCATTTATCACGGTATAAAAAGGGCCCGTTTTACCGAACCCTAGGAGGGAAAATTTCCTGGACATGTTTCTCTTGTAACCGTGCTTTGGTCCGCAGCTTGAAGACGGGACCCTAGGGTATCTTTACTCGACATTCATCACTACAACACGACAAATGTTACATTTAGTTATTATCGTTATTATCTTTGTTGCACACATCGGGGAAGAGACAATATGCTTGCCCACCTTAGTGGTTACTTTCTGCCCACATAGGTTAGAGACAACGGGCTGAATGAAATCTTCTTTTGAAATCTTCCTTTTCTATACTTTTTCTAGTCCTCTTGTTGGCTCAAAACAGGAGTCCATCACTAGGAGCCTGCAACTACCCCATATTCCTGTCATGGCGTTTTCACAGACCGATCTATTTTTAGTTTGAATTTATCTCCAATTCAGATCCCCACAGGAACCTCAGTGACCAATTGCAATCACAAGCACGGACTAATGTCGACATGTCGACATGTTCACGTGAGGCCGCATTGTTTTATCCTCACCAAATCATGCTCATGTAGACTGGAACTGGCCTATTTCGCGGGGAAAATATCTAAAAATAGACTGGTCTGTAAAAATGCCGTTGCATTGGCTTATTATGGGAGTTGCAGGCTCCTAGTAATGGGCCCCTGCTCAAAACAGTTTCCAAGACCTAGATTTTTTGGGTCGTTATAGCCATGCACTCTGTTACTTGCTACAATCATTGTATCAAAAAATCGCCTAACCATTGGTGAACATGTTGTTAACATTTTTGTAGCATAACTTTGGCTACCATAGCAAAAGTATAACCTTCTAAATACACCCTTTATAACTGCTTTAAGGGCTTACAATTCACGATGAAAATCTTTTAAATTACCTACTTTTGATAAGCCTAATAAGGCACAAATTTTGGCAAAGTTTAAAAGAATTCTGTAGGTAGGGTTCAGAGCCTCCTTAAATTTTCGAAAATTTAGGGTGGCTCTGAACCCTACCTACAGACTAGCCCACACCGGGCTCACTGGACCATCGCCGCAAGAGGAATACAGGCTGCTTTTCAAACAAGCAGCCTTTATGAAGTTTGTATCGACAATTTTATTTCAATATTGGCATTAATCTTCGTGTATTTATTAGTGTTTACATTTCGATCATCCAGCGAAACTGCTCTTCGGGAGAATATAAGAAATTTTCGGTTCTCTTCTAGAGCGTTAACCAGAATTTTATTTTGGTCTGTTGGGCTTGTTTGTTGTCGTGAAGTTTTCTTTGGCTTGGAATGGATCATTCATGAACAGAAGATAGAAAAATGTAAACATGCACCAAACTTGATGGCGACTGAAAAACAGTACAACTAATGTATTAAAATACCAAATTTCTTTCTTTCTCAAGCCATCGCACTGCTAGCTGATGAACTGTATTTTAGCCTCTTTTTAACTCATTTCTGACCCCGGGCTGCATCACCACGGCGGTTAACTCCTTTGCAGTCAAATGTTTATAAGCGTTTAAATGGCAACATTAGTCAAGCAGGGTCAGTCCCCATTGCTAGGTAACCCTTGTCGAGACTCGGGTTGACCTGTTGCGAAGGGTTGGAATTTCTTCAATTCTTACATGTAAATAGTGTGCCAAAAGCTACCCAGGTTGGTTCTTTCCTTCAGATAACCATGTTGTTTAGTTTTTCCTTTCCTTTTCTTTTTTTTTCCAGTCTGCACATCAGGACTTCCCACCATTCCGTTACACTTTCTAAATTTATTATTATTTTTTTAATCTTTCAGCCGATGTTTTCAATTTTGATTTGTAGAAAGGCTGTTGCGGGTCATGCTCGAAGCAAAGCACGCACTATTGCAGAAAAATCAGCTGAAAATCAGCCCGCGCTCGTGTAAAGATACGGTAAAATTTATACCGAGCTTTCACGTTGTTTGTATACTGAATCGCTAACAACTGTTGGTTATTTTCAGGGCGGAATCACAGATAAAACTCTCTTTTTTTAATTACTAATCGTTCGGAGAAATTGACTCCAACGCAGTTTTAACGGAGAACCTGGAACGAATTATATTTGTGATATTTTCCCATGCAGTATAGTAACCTGTGAGTCTTTCAATAAGCGAAGCACTTGTGTATTATCCTAGCTGGAGTCAAGCACGTGTACTTATAAATAAAGATATTTAATCTTATTGAAATCTTATGTCAGAAGCATCTCATTTCTTTATCCACGAACAACAAACCTGCTAAAGTTTGGATTCTTCATCTTTCAATGCTATGAAAGTAAGTTCCCTCTGCTTCTAATCGACTATTGATGCATTTATCGCCGTTTTCCTAATCCTTCACTCGTCTGCGAGCTAGCCTGAATTCTGCTACAAGGCATGCATTAGACAGGTTGAATTGCTCTCACTCTTCCCAAGACCCACTTGAATCTCATTCAAATATTATGTTGCAGATATTAACCATTTAAACTGTCACATCGTTTGATCATATTGTCTTATTTCTGTAAATCACATTCCTTTGGTCGTAGTTTTTGAAACACGTTTTGGACCAGTGGGCTTGAGGCTTGCATGTGACATAAGAATTTTCATAGTGAGGCTTGCAGTGTTTTGTATTCTTATCACCGATCGGTGGGATCATGCAAAAAGTGAAGACATTTGTGTTGATAAACGGTTTGTTATTAAAAAAGCTCAAGGTAAGTCAGTTCAAGTGCAGTATTTCTAGCAAATGAAGTACGATTTGGATTTCTGCTAAAGGTAAAATCTGGTTTTAGTCGTTTCATGCGGGTTTCTTTAGGTGGGAGTTTATCTTTTTTCTTTTCTTTTTGCTATATTATTAATCAAGCAACCCTAAAAATCATCCCTCATTGATAAAGACCCAGTAAAATGAGGGAGGATCAAAGTGTCGCGTCGAAAAACAACCGTTTTTCAGTTCCATAAGAATAAGAAAAGCTTCCTTGCTTTCTTTTAGATTTCCAATTGTTTTGGTTTTGCACGTCATCTTCTTTTAAGAATTAAACCAACCACATCATAAAGATACCGTATATCGTCTCACAAACGGCTTGAAGTCCCATGGATTCCCTACATCAGCATTTAATTTTCAGTCATAGTTTAAACAAATTTCCAAACGACTTTAATTGACTCCTGGAAAAACAACAGCTTATGGCACCTGTCTTGGTTTTCACGGTTAACGTTGCTCATTTAAATAACAATAAAATCTAGCAAGTATGTGAGGCAATTTCGGGCTATTTTTGGTTCTTGCCAGAAATTGCCTCGCATCCTCGTTGGATTACATTGTAATTCAAATCAGAAAAATTAACCGTGGAAAGGGCTAGTCCTCTCTAAACAAACGAAATAGGAGTGGGAGGAGTTGTAAGTAAATGTAGAGGAGATTTACAAAGGCTTGCTAACTGTCATGATTGCCCATCGCTACGTTCTAACGTTCAATAAACATTTTTACTGATGTTTTGTTAGAAACGAGCTTCTTTTCAAAATTTACGCATTTTTCAAATACCCCCGCGAGAATATTTATTTGTAAATACTGTTGCTGCAGCTTATGCTAAATAAACATCGAATAAATTGTCCAAAGGTCCTCACTGCAGCTGGGTGTATATTTTTGGCCTGTCGCGAGTCGTTCTTATCGGAAGACATAAACGGGTACACAATCGACTCCGCTTACTTGATATGAAGTCATGGTGTTCCGAATATGGCGCAATCGAAGCTATTAGAAAAAGCAGAAGAATTCACAGCCCAAACCAAGGCTCAACAATGACTTGCAATGAGACTCTTGGAACAAGATCACGGCTCAGAACTTGCGCAAATAAAGGAAGGCGTAAAAAGTAAAAAGAAATGTTTTTTTTTTTGTCTTACCTGAAAGATGCTGTGCTGACAAATCACGTGATCGCTGAGCACCAGGTCAACTCGGTGATTGATTGTGCTCACCGGTGCATGCGTAAGTCCAGGTGCGTTTCCTTCAACTTCGAGGATCACTCTACATCGCCAGGACACGTGTGCCAGATCAATGACGAGAAAAAGCAAAAGAACTTTGATGACTTTGTTGGCCTGGATGGGTTCAGTTACTTTGAGTTTGAGGTAAGTCTCGATAACTCATCGAGGTGTCAAACTATATGTACACCTTGTCATGAAAAAAAGATTGCTGTTGTTCATCGTGATAAAGAGATAATAATAATAATAAGTATCATCGTTTTTCTCATGATGTAGTCACTTAGGATTTGACGTTTCGACTGCAAACTGCTAGTCTTCATCAGGCGATGAGGTCGACTGGTTGCGCAAAACCTTGTAAGGCACGATGCTAAGCTGTGATTGGTACACCTTCTAAAATACGTTATCGTACCCTAGGGCAATGATGCTACTAACTGATGTAATTGTGTTCAAGGGACTCTACTGTCACGGTGATTTTGCTGCATTTTTGGATAAGAATTGCTTATATTATGACTAAGGATCTTGACGTAATATATGAAACATTCCTATATCACCAAAATAAAATTTTTCAAGTGAGTTGAGACGTTTACCACATATTTGGAATTAATTTGACATCAAAACGTTGTGCATGGTTAATTCATTATGTCACTCTTTTATTAGCTCAGCGGACGTACATAGCAATAATCGACAAATCTAGACCATTATCAATGTTATCAATGAAGTAATGTCCTTTAAGTTTGACTTTTCGAATTTTGCTGATGATAATGCCCCTTTAAGCCTCTAGCAGAACTTCAAAGATTTGCAAATCAGGGAAACATCAGTACCATATCTAATTGGAATTTGTTGTGTTGGTTATTGCGTCGAGGACGTACGAAAACCCAGAGAAGCCAAAAGAAAAAACCTCTCGGCCAAGAACAAGAACCAAAAAAACTTCAGACGCAATCTGGGTCCAAGATAAGGACCCAGACCACATCAATTGGAGGCCCGCAAGCGCTCTAACCACTGCGTCGCTCCTTGTTTCCCTCCTTATCTTTAACAAGTTTCTTTCTTAATTTAAAATATTCGATTTTCACTGAAATTACGTAAAAATAAGTTATACAATATTACAAAGTAATAAGAATATTAATAATAATCACATTAACAAAAAATAGGTGTGCAACTGCGAACTTGTGTGGGATGCACTATAGATAGATCGGAGCACTGGGTTGTATCTTACAGTGAGTATTTATACATTTGTCGTGTTGTAGTGATGAATGTCGAGTAAAGATACCCTAGGGTCCCGTCTTCAAGCTGCGGACCAAAACACGGTACAGAGAGAAACATGTCCAGGAAATTTTCCCTCCTAGGGTTCGGTAAAACGGGACTCTTTTTATACCGTGATAAATGACCCTTTTACCACAGGAAACTGCACTTAGTGTGTATGAACTATATTTCCGGAGGTTAATTTCCTGTGGTAGATGCCCATGAATATGTTAGAAAGATCATATGCAGCGCCCTTAATCTTTAATGTGGTAATTTGCACTAATGTTTTGATGTCCGGGGTATAAGAGCAAATCACAATTCTCCTCAATCTGCAATATCAGCGATCAATATACAGTCAAAGCTCTCCTTGCAGCCATCTCAAGAATTCAAAAAACAACCAGGGATTGACACAATATAGCCTGGTCTCTCAACTGAACTTTTAGCATAAAACCCCGTACATTTACATGTAAAAGGTCACTCTCTATTATGAACCTTTTCTTCAATAAGTCTGGGGCATGTAAATGCTCAGTTGAGGTATTCTCTGCAGTTGTATATATATTCTAAAAATAATTCGTTTTAATCAGGAGCCATAATCAGGGACGGAGACCGTAAGTCTTGGGATGCGCGTGGACCCATGATATGGGACAGTTTTTCTATTTTTAGAACAAATTGCGCCATCCTGACGTCATATATCCGCGCTGATCCACGCACGTGTCTTGGCCTCTCGCGTGGATGTTGTCACGTTGCGTGATGAAATTGTGAGAGTTGCGAGATCCTCTTGCCGATTTTTCACAGCAATGGCAGGGAATAAGGCAGAGAAGAAGAAGCAGGGTTCTTCTATGTACTTTTATGCTCTGATTTAATGGAAAAGGTGTGTTTTTCAAGGTCGAGAATTTCTTTAATTTCGCGCCGTGAATGAATAAAATCCGCTCGCCGGCTAGTTGTACGCGTAAACTTTTGTGTTTGTTTTATAGAGTTCTGTAAGAACACTGTTTACTCCGGTATCGAGCTGTTAGTTTGTGAGTTTGCCAAACAATGCTTAATCATAACCAAAACCTGTTTTTGATAGTTTCTTGTTGTTTCTGCTCGTTTGGCTAGTTTGCAAAAGTTTTTGTCTGACGCGTACGAGTAGTTCATTTGCATAGTGCAGCGCGTGCACTTTCAAGTCCGAGTCGGTGTTTTCAGATTGTGAAGTAAAACCGTGAAAAAGATTTGTTTCGTCGTCTTTTGTGCTGAGATACTACAACAATTTTCACTAACGTTCGCCAAAAGGCTACTAACATCATGTGTGTTTCTTTCACATAGTGAAACTTTACGCTGCGAAAATAAAATAGACAAGGAGTTTTAACTCAATCGAAATCTTTATTCGAGTTTTGATTACAAGCGTCATCGTAACTTTTCTGATTATTTTTGCTGTTTTCACATATTTTCAGCTAAGCTTTTACTATGTTGTCAAACATTAATCAACCTTAAACATTAGAGATATTATATGAGTCCGATATACGTTTCACACCAAAGTGCGAAGTCCAATTTGTCATGTTTTACTAGCTGTGCAAAACACGTTTCGGCGGTCGCTCTTACTCATCGACAACAGACAATTTATTGGATTTACACAAACAAAACTAAGCAGCATCTACGGACATAAACCTATTGTCACTTATTGGGCCTAAACGCCGCTATATCCAACTAGTTCTTTTTTCTTCTGTGTTATGGAAAAGCTGTTAATCTTCTTCATATGTGAAATTTAGATTGGAGTAATGTGAAGTTGTCGTAAAAGGAGCAGGGGAACTCAACTTGGTCAGAGATAAGAAGCGGGACATATCTAAATTAGGCACCGTCTTCACTCAGACTGGAGCAACTTACGGTGGAAAATACTTAATCAAAATTCCAACAGCCATGAAGGCGTCGCGTGATGGGCCAAAAGGATCCAAAAGCATAAACGATTTCGGGAATTTCGGACGCCATTTCCCTGCGCGACATCCGCGAAAATCCTCGCAGCAATGTGCGCGCGTGTGCCGCAGGCGATGGCGCAATTTGTTTTAAAAATAGAAAAATTGTCCCATATCATGGCGCCAACCCCAATACTAGAAATGGCGCGCGTTTACGGTCTCCGTCCCCGATTATGGCTCCTGTTTTAATACATGTACAATTTTGAGGTTGAAAACTGTAAATCTCTCATTTGGATGATAAAATACTGTACACCCTCGGGTTTGGCACTGGAAGAGACGGTGATGACAACAACACGTGTGGAAAGGAAGCAACTCACCAACCAGATGATGGAGCCAAACACCTCAAAGCCATGGGCTATATTTTGGTGCAATGAAATCAACTGTGTGATGCATGCTATTCCGTCAAACAAGTTTCAATATCATTTACACGCTTATATGTGTAAATTTTATGTTTTTGTGTAAATTTTAAGTGAAACTGTGTTGTAGAACAAATAAAAAGTTAGTCAGCTAGTTATTTAGTTAGTTCTCCCCGCCATGAGGCGCATAAGGCTGCAACTTTCTTTCGTCAACCAGCCCTATCCTGCGCTGCGCCCCTGACTTGGGTCCAGCTGGTCCATCAGTCTTGCCTGGATTCCTTTTTCACCGTCCTTCTCCATGTGGTTTTAGGTCGTCCCACTCTTCTCCTCACTTGAGGTTGCTACTACCATGCAGTCATTATTCCTCTCCTTTCTGAACACGTGGCCGATCCAGTTCCATCTTCTCCTTCGGATTTCATCACTGATCTTCTTTACGCCTGTTACTTGAAAAATTGTGTCGTTTCGGATGCGCTGTGGCTACCAAGTTCTTAGAATCCGTCTCAGTCATGTGAATTGAAATGTATCCAGTTTCTTCTCCTCAGAAGCTGTATTTTTCCATGCTTCACAACCATACAATACGACTTGTTGTACCACGGTCATAAAAAGTTCATTTTTGTATTCCGACCAATACGCCGTGTGTTCCAGATCCTCATCAAGTTGAAATATGCTCCTTGTGCCTTATTTAGAGTTTTCTCGATATCTTCCATCTGGCCACCATGGTCACCCTCTTTTGTCAGAGTCGTGTTCAATTATACAAACTCTTCGACGCCTTCAACTTCCTCTCTTCCAATCATTGCTTTGTCTTCTCTTCGTGTATTCATTCTCATCACTTTTCATTTTTGTGCATTCAGTTTCAGTCCCACTCTTCCTGCTTTATCTACGAGTCAATTAATCTTTTTCTGTATGTGCTCGCATTTATGATGAAACTAGGACTATATCGTCTGCAAAGTCGAGGTCTTCAAGCATATTTGTACAGTTCCATCTGTTGCCATTTCTATGCCTTTCTGTTGTTCTTTGCATTGTCCAGTCGACAGAAAGCAGGAACAGGAAGCCTGACATTACACATCTTTGTTTAACTCCAGTGGTGATCTTAAACCATCTTGGTTGCTCTCCTTCGTCCAGTACTGAACATTCAAACTTGTCATACATGATCTTCACCATTCTTATCAGCTTCTCAGGAATGCCATAGTCCTTCATAATTCTCTACAATCCTTTGCGGTGTACAGAGTCCAAAGCTTTTTCAAAGTCGACAAAGTGTGCATATAATATCACTTGCCGCTCATTGACCTGTTCTATACGGAGGGTGAATATTTGATCTACTGTGCTCTTGGTCTTTCGAAATCCAGCTTGTTCTTTTCTAAGGACATCGTCTACTCCGTTTTGTGTTCTTTCGATGACGACTTTCCCCATTACTTTACTGGCCACAGGTACCAATGTCACGCCACGGCAGTTCTTGTTCTCTCTTCTTTTTGGTATTTTCACTATCAAGCCTTTCTTGCATTGGTCAGGTACTTTGCCCACGGGACATATCTTATTAAACAGTCTTTCCAACTCCTTCACTGCCACATCACCATCTGCTTTGTACAAAACAAGCAATAGTTGAGAGAAAAATCCTGTAAAGCAATAGACCAACGGCAGAAAATCCATGACAAAATACACCGAGAGGAGAAAAGAAACGAATAAAAGTGGCGATAATTAACAACTATTCACCGAAGTGGAGAAGGCTAGCGATGGATATTTACCGAGCCGCGCGAAGCGGCGAGGTAAATATCCAACGCTAGCCATCGGCACTGAGGTGAATAGTTGTTCAGTATATACTAAAACAGTGAGTTCGCCATTTTTTCCCGAGTTGCTCGGAGGTAAATAGCACAGGATATTCAGAGTTTGACGAGCCAATCAGCGCGCGCGTTTAACACTATCAACTCTTTTTAACACTCTTTTAAAACTATCCACTCTTTTCACAATAATGTCGCGGTATTTTACATCAAGATTGTTTTTTGCTGATCGGGGAGGGAAGCACAATCACTACTTTCTGGCCTCATAAGTCACCAAAACTATAGATATCAGTACTTAGTGGAAATCAATATTATTTGTGAAAAAAGAAAAAAGAAACAAAAATCATTCCAAAGCATTGCAGTTTATGTTCATATAACTACAAATCAGGCGCGTAGCGTGGTCATTTTTTCAAGTACGCACAAGTGCATATACGCTGGAAACGTAAGTAATTTCTAAAATAACTTTGAATTATTATATGGCAAGATAGGCTTGAGGTATATCCGAGCGTTCTTATTGGTTCTTTCTTGGTCGTGATTTCGCCATACGGACTGTTTCCATGGAAACGGTTATAAGCTGTGTATTTTTTTCTGGTTTCGAAAGCCGGCAAATTCAACATTTGCAGCAAAAACTACGAAAAGAAAACTTGTAAATACTCTCACTTTTTGCAGAGAAACTACCTAAAAGATTGATATTTTCAGAGCTTACGATAAGAACGAGGATCAGGAATTTTCACGAACCGAATTTTATTATCCTGAAGATCTGGAAACGTCTAATGTAGAGACTGAATTAGGCATCGGCGACAGTCAGGAGGCCATTGACGATTTTATAAAGAAGCAAAAAAGTGCAAACACAAATAAGCAGATGACTCCTGATCTGAAAACTCTTCTCCACTAATTGTAAGGTAACGGTATGACAAATGAGAGAGTTAAAACCCTACCTGCGAAGGAGCTTGACCGCTTCTTGTCCACTGAAATATTTTTTTATGAACAAATGCAGGAAACACGGACAAGATTACAAGCCGCAACAGTTTCCAATTTTCAGCGCAGAATTGTACAGAATGAAAAGAAGCGTCGAACTGTTGTCGAGAGAGACGGAGGATTGACTTCTAAGACTGCCTCTTCATTAGCTGTGTATATGTTTGAATGGTTTCACAGCAACCAACTTCGACATTTATTCACCCATATTTTGTGATGCGCAAGTTAAAATATTCCATGCAGGATCGACAGAAACCATTTTCCGAATTTCAACAAACTGCAGTTGTTGACGGACTTGTGACAAAATCCCTTAACAAATCGTTTTTAAAGTGCTACTAACCCCCCAAATTATTTTCGCTTATATACATTTTCTTTTTCTCCTGATTACCACTGTGAAAAAATGATCCTTGTAGCTATTTTTGTTAATTTTCTACGGAATTTTCAAAGTTTATAATTTTGCACATTTCCATGTTCACGACCGAGGAATAGCGGAGAATGGGACAAGTTGGCTTCTGACGTCATTTCGGGAATAACAATGTTTTCTTTCTGAGAAGAATATATGCGACCATGCGATAGTGTGTCGGAATCGTTGCGCAGAACGCAAGGAAGATGTGTTGTTGGAGACTATAGCAATACAGGTGTAACGGCTATAACAACTCTTTATTTTTACTCTTGAAAACCGTATACAACGACTATGCGTAATGGCCGACCTAATCCGACTTACAACAACAACACACGTGGTTCCAACCGCGAAGGGCTGGTACTAGATGTCTCTTAGCAACGTTACACACCCCCCTCCCTAGAGGAGGAAGGGCGTTATCAAAGTCCTTCCCTAAGAGGAAGTCTCTCATCCATGTAGGGGAGCGGCGGCTCCTTGCTGAACGTCGTACTCGAGCATCAGGCTCATCACTAATAACTGCAGCATTCTCCATCGGGGCTGGGCCCGTGGTGAGTGGGGACCTCGTAACAGCTTGTTCTCCAACATTTGGATCTGTAGGTAGGTTTCTGTCCTCCTCGACATCATGCAATGACGGCTGAAGTAGAGCGGGTCTCGTGCGGTACGGTTTAAGACGGTTTAAGTGCACAATCAATCTCGTCTTGCGCCTCGCCCGCAAGGGAACAACTTCCTCACACTGTATTCTGTAGGTGACATCTGATATCACCTTGACGATCCGCCAAGGTCCGGACCAGGGACGAAAGAACTTCCGGTGCACCCACCGGGGAATGGCCTTCTCCTCCAACCATACCAGATCACCAACTTTGTATGGCCTTGACTTCCGCTTACAACGTGCATCGCAGACGTCCTTCTGGTGACGTAGAGTGCCCTCCAGATTTTTCTCCACTCGGTCTTGTACCCCCTTAAGGATTTCACGCTGCTTCTTCACACAAGATGGATAGTCAGGAGGTTCTTCCGATGGAGGCGCGACTCTCATTGCATCAATAGGTAGCCTCATTTCCCTGCCAAACATAAGCATACTGGGCGAAAACCCTGTTGTTTCGTGGGTTGATGCTCGCAAAGCTAGAAGGACCTTTGGAAGATGTTGATCCCATTCCTCTTGTTCTTCTGCAATCTTGGAAATAACACTGGTAACCGTACGGATAAGCCGTTCCGCACCCCCATCACACTGAGGATGGTATGGAGTTGTCCTTTGTTTGACAGACACACAATCACACGGAATAGCCTCGACTCAAAGTTACGGCCCTGGTCGCTAAGTACTCCATGAGGGCAACCGAACCGGCATACAAAGTTGTCCATGACTGCTTGCGCTACTGTTTCAGCCTCTTGATTCGGCAAGGCATACGCTTTAGGCCACTTTGTGTACATATCCACCACGACAGCAACATACTTGCTTCCTCTATTGGTCTCGGGAAGTGGTCCGAGAATGTCAATCTGGATCCTGTCCAATGGATAACCTGTCTTAATGGATTGCATGGGTGCCCTTGGTCGGGGAATTGGTCCGTTTCTGGAGCCACACGTGTGACATGTTTGACAGTACAGCTCAATATCCGCGGTATGGCCAAACCAGTAGAAGCGTTTCCGCACATTGTCGGTAGTCTTGAGCACTGACAAGTGTCCACACAGGTCATGTAACTCGTGCAGCAAATCTCCCTTTAAATGCTGAGGAACACACAACTGGAGGCTCTCATGCCCTGTCTTCTCATCAAACCATCGCCGGTACAACACTTCATCCTGCAACACCAAACGATCATACTGACTCCACAGAGACCACATGTGTCGATCGACCCCTGCCATTTCTTGTTTAGAGGGTCTCTTGCCTGCCTTCAGCCACTGCAGTGCTGCATTCAGATGCCTGTCTTTGGGTTGCTCTCGTTTAAGATGATCATTGGACCACGGCGGGGGGCCTTGTTTTCATTCTGACGGGGTCCTCTCTGTAGAAGTTGTGGCGTCACTTCTGGCTGTGTTTCCAACAATCACTGGAGCAGGAGAATTCTCTGTGTCCTCCAGCATGTCAGCCACATGGTTGGCTGGTCAAGGTCGACGAGAAAGGCCGTCGGCATTGGCGCGTAGACGACCAGCCCGATGTTCTATTTTCATGTTAAACTGCTGTAAGTACTCAACCCATCTAGCTTCCTGCGGCTTAGGTTGCTTAAAGGTCTGAAGCCACACCAATGATCGGTGATCCAACCGAGCAACAAACTGTTTGCTGATCAGGTAAGGGTAGAATGATTCTGTCCCGAACACTAGCGCATACATCTGAATCTTGGTTGGTGCCCACTTTCTCTGCGATTTTGACAGGGCCTTGGCAGCATATGCGATTGGGCGCTCTTCGCCATCCTGAACTTGAGACAGCACAGCAGCGACGCCGGTTGTACTAGCGTCAGTGTCTAGTACAAATGGAAGGTCAAATCGGGGAAAGGCGAGGACAGGAGCTTCACATAGGGCTTGCTTCAGGGTATCAAAGGATTTCTGGCAGTCATTAGACCACACAAAGTTCCGTCCCTTTTCCTCAAGTTGGAAAAGGGGGGCTGCAAGGGTTGCAAAATCGGGTATGAACTTTCTGTAGTAACCAATCTTTCCCAGAAAAACACGCAGCTGAGACACATTGGTCGGTGATGGCCAGGATTTCACTGCTGAAACCTTTTCGGGATCTGTGGACACTCCTTGTGCGGACAAGATGTGGCCTACAAAAGGTACGCGCTGAGGTAGGACACGACACTTTTCAGGCTTCACTTTCAATCCGGCTTCCTCAATGAGGGTGAGAGCACGATCCAAGGACTCACAGTGCTTGGCAAAAGTGGACTAAAAACTAAGACATCATCAAAGAACGCCAAAAGTTCTTCCCATGTCATTCCAGCCAACAAACTTGCAATCTGAGGTACGAAGAAGGGCGCTGCATTACAAAGTCCTAATGGAACTCGTTTCCACTGCCAGTGTCCTTGCTTGGTAGAGAATGCTGTTTTCTCTCTGTCATCTGGATGAATTTCAAACGCATGATAAGCCGAGATTAAGTCCAAGGTGGAAAAAAATTTCGCTCCAGCAAGAGTGTCAATCATGTCCTCCACCCTTGGAACAGGGTAATGTTCCATGACAGTGACACTATTTAGCCTGCGGAAATCAACACAATAACGGTATGAGCCATCCTTTTTAGAAGCTAGAACGACTTGAGCGCTCCAAAGGCTAGTGGATTGCTCTATCACATCTCTCTCGAGTAGCCTTTGCGTTTCTTCACTTATGTACTTCTCTTGTGCTGGTGAGAAACGGCGCAGGGGTAGTCTTGAAGGGGGCACAGATCCAGTGTTGATTCGAAGTTGCGCCTTAGTGTAGTGGCCAATGTCGTGTGGTCCCCTTGATACTGCTTTAGAATGTTTGGCCATGATTCTCCACACGCTCAGCTTCTGATCTTCTGTTATCTGGTCATTGTCTATTGGGAATAATTTTTTCATCTCATCGACTGTATCCCAATTCGGTTCCACTTCAAATGACAGTGCATTACAGTTGAGTGTCCCTTTATCAATGTCATCAGGAATGGTCTCAGCTCTGTAGTTGCGTGCTGTGGGGATTGTTTCACCACTCTCTACTGCTGGACAGAACTCCCCCATACTTGTGTCCTTGTAGGTTGTGACTGGTCGGTCTGAATAGTTATAGAAACGGACTGGTACTGATCTGTTATTCACTAAGGATAGGGTACTGGGTACTGCAATTGGGAACCGTTGGAAAAACTTATCCATAGGTTCCAGAACTCCCTGAATTCCCTCCAAGTTTGCCCCTTTAACCTCGCAAACAAGATCAACTTTCTGGTCCGGCTGAATGGTAACAGTGTCTACCAGGGACACTCTGTGCACCTCCCAACTCGATTCATCTTTCAGTTTCACCTGCGTATTCCCAGCATGGAGGGTTCCCTCATTAAAATCGACAACACACCCATTGTTCCTTAGAAAGTCCATTCCAAGTAGGGCGCTCTGTTTGAGATTATCACAAATATAGAATAGTTGTTTCGCTTTTATCCCATCAACGGCTATGTCTAGCTCCACAGTTCCTAGGATGTTCAGCTGTGAACCTTCGGCACCCACAACCTTGGATCCGACCCTCCCCAAGGTATCGCCTAAGCCAATACGGTTGAACACCTCGTTGCTCAATATGCAAATTGGGCTACCACAGTCTACCACTGCACTCACAGGGACCCCCTTGATCTTGCAGTCAAGTAACAATATGTTCGGTTGAATAGAGCTTATGCGTATTACTGGTACTTGGTCACCGGGCGGGGAGCGACTTACGCTTACAATCTGTCCCCCGCCCTGTGGAAGTTTCCCTGGGGACAGTTCCTTTGGAAATGATATGTAGACCCACATGACCAACACCCCCTGCCTCGGCCATTGGCTTGCCTGAACTGTGGGGGCCTGCTTCCCTGAACACCACCCAAAGGTATAGCATTAGCCACTGCCTCGGCTGCTGCTTTTGCTGTAGCTGATGCAATCATAGTTGAGAGCTCTGGAGCCCAACCTGGCAAGGGTAAGTTTTGCATTTGGTTGGTTTCACACGGGTGGGTTGAAACTTCATTCATAACCCTCTCCCTCATCCTGATCGCTCTGAGTTCTAACGCTTCAAGCTCCAGGGCTTCTGATAGAGCTTTATCTAATGTCGAAGGCTTAGAGCGAATTACGTCCTTTGCCAGTGTTGCCCCCAGCGCATCAGTGAAATGATCTATACAAGCTTGTTCCAAGCTAGCTGGGCTCAAGCTAGGGTAGGCCTCTCCGCATAGGCGTTTAATATCAATGCTCAAATCTAACAAAGTTTCTCCCACCTTTCTTCGTCGAGCCTTGAGTGCAGCTTTGGCGGCTTCAGGGACCTGACGCATTCCGATCTTTTCGCGTAGGGCTTTAACCA
>JAHPZR010002522.1:0-5000 GCA_019787425.1 Platygyra sinensis
AAGTTCCAACCTCAGATATTTTGATTTCAGACCATTTCATTCTGAGCTTGACTTGTAAAATACGTTTATGGTAGATATGTTTCATGTTTCACAAGAGAAAACATATTTATTTTGCTTGTTACTCTCTTCCAACGCGCCTGTTTGGGCGAGTGCAATATTCTCGGAGCACTTCATCCCAGCCAATCAAAGTTGAGCCATTGACAAACAATGCCCAATCAAATCAAACGAAAAAAAAAGAAAGAACTCTACCAATATTTGTTTGTCTTTCTCACGATACACTTCAAATATTTTGAAGGTGAATTTTGATGAGCTAAGGGTCTAAGGGTTAGAGAGGAATGTTATGCTCGGGCAAGGAGGAGAGTAACGATAGAAAGCCGCTTGTAATGAATTCAACTCCAAATTTTCAAAAAAAAAAAGAGGTTATTAGTGTAGCGATGTTCGAATTAGTACTACAATTTACATTTAATGTGAATTTTGAGCTAAATTTGGATAAAAAAGAAATAACTAAATTACTTAATCAATTATTAACAGCCAATTACTTGACAACTAACAAATGGCCTAAGCCTAAAATTTAACTGACAACCGACATTTGTACCCCCCCCCCCCCTCCTCTAAGATGCCATTTCCTGCATTTTGAGATCACATTCGATGGAAATAGTGCAATTTTTTCTTAGACTTACTCATCGAATAAACATAAGATCAACGAACAAGTCGAACGCCACGAGAACATGCCACGAATGGATGCAAACTTTGCACAAAGTCAAAGCAATGAGGCAATCCAGTGCATTTCTGCATCCAAAACTATCGCAGTCTTATGTTAGGATACCAAAAGAGAAAAATGACTGAGAAACCACAGAAAAACAGCTAAAAACGGCCAAGAATCGTGCTAACAAGACTGGTAAAACAAAGAAAACATTATCTTTCTTTGCCTAGGAAGAGTTTAAAAAACCAGGAGAATATTAAGCGAAAACGGGAGACCGGAAATATTCTCCAAAAATGGGAGGGTTGGACTCCATAGTCGTAACATTCCATAAGTTACATCAGCAACATTCTGAAAGGTTGTCTTTACGGAGCAGTGACACAAAAAGTCATCGGCATCTCAATATTAACTGCGTTTGCCTTCTTAAACCCATATCCTAAATTAATCAATGTATTGATTTGAATAACAATAAAATGCATTCCACAAATACCTGTGAACACTTGTGCCCGCTACAATGTACCCAGAAGTCCTTGCGGGAACGATCGCCGCCATCTTGGATTAGAACGAATCCCCTACTAATGCCCCACATTCTTCAGGAAAAGTGCGACAAAATGCGCGAATCCCCCACATACTGAAGAGTCGAAGAGGTTCCAATATCTTGATAAAGCCCGACTAAAGCCCCACATATCCCGGGGTAGGCGGGGAGAGGGGGGTCGGGGTTTACTTTGGCTGGTGCATTAAGGTGAAAGTTTCACTGTCACAATTTTTAAAATGCCTTGTTTTGTACCCAGGTACTTTGCAAATTTTTTATAACATTTAGGCTAGGCGTTTTTTGAATATATACCTATGTTTTTTCTTTCACATAAGCAATTATCAGAAAATGTTGGCTGATCCTACATTATTCTTCCGACCGCGGCCAAACTATATACACCTAATCTGCGATAATGCATGTTGTCATAGAAAAATGAAAAAAGCCAAATAGGAATTAATTAGGGAAATTTAAATTTGCATGGTACTCAGATACTGTACATCAGTCCAAAAAAAATAATATAAAGTAATTAGATGAATAAAAAATGTATTTTTCACTCATGTACAGTATCCAAGAACAATGAAAATTTAAATTTCCCTAATAAATTATTTTTGGCTTTTTGCTTTTTTGCTTTTTTTCTGTGACAACGTTATTGCAATTAATAGAAGTCTCGTCTGAACGCCTTTTTACGTGGAATTAAGTCAGTCCGGGATGCTAAAAATTGCTATTCATCTTTTTGCTACAGAGTAATAACAACAAAACAAATTGCACTAAAATAAAAATATTCTCGCCGGATATCGACAGACGACAACCTTACCTTGCGCCTCCGGGATCAAGGAAGCCAACAAAACGAAAACAAAGCAGAAAGGTACAACGAGCATTTCTAAGATGGGCTCATGAAAACCTTTTAAAACGACTTGAAACTATTACATTCCAGCGAGAAGCTAAAACGTCCAGTTCAATTTTGGAAACTATGATAAGCTAAACTTAAGGCCGCCGCACACTAGCCGATTTTTTGTCGGCCGACAAAAAAATCTTCACTTGTCGGCTAGTGTGCGGTGAATTCAGATAAGTCTGCGACAAAATCGGGGCTTGTCGGGCGATATCTGACAGTGCTAGATCTCAAAACGTCTTGTCCGGCCTTATCGGCTAGTGTGCGGTGGACTAAGACAATTTGTCGGACAATTTAATAAAAACTTAACTAGTGAGCAGCACTCTGCGAACTGTAGTTGTATAACTTCTTTATTTCTCCTACGCGTTTCGTGTGACTAACGCACACTTCGTCAGGGAGTTTAACAATACAACACAAAGCGCCTGTATATGTACCTAACTCATACAAGAGTTTACATTCAGTAAAAACGCACCTACGGATATACATCATAGGAAAGGTAAACTCCGCGGTAATGCGTATAGGAAACAGGCGGCAAATAGCGGCAAGGTGTGACATATTTTTTGCGTGATATAATTTTGGGGCCCACAGTTTTAGCTAAAACTGTGGGGCCCAAAAATTTACTTACTTACAAAGATTAGCTAATGTCACAGTTTTCTTGTAACATACAATACAATCTAATTCTGGTAAGATAGAGCTAATAGCACTCTTAATACGTGCGTAACTGCAGTTTAGGGTAGTCTTGAAGACAATAGTCCTACCCAAGCTAGACCTATTCTTAGGTTTCTTGTAAAGCCATTTCTTTCTGTCACAGTATCGTATTTCACGAAACAATGGAAGCAGAAATCTGAATAGATACCCGCTAACTCATAGTCGTTTCAAGAACTTTTCCCTTGTATCATAAAATGAATTGAAGGAAGAACTGTTTCTAGCATACCTCATAAGTTCCCCTTTAATGAAGGCTTACTTATTGCTAGAAGGGTGAAACGACTCGAATGGTATGTACAGATATTTGTTAAGAGGCTTTTGAAAGGTTGAAAATTGCAGCACGTTCGAAGAGGTTTCTCTATAGAGAAACAAACCCAGAAAAGAAATGCTATTTTCGCTAATACAATAAGTAAGTTTGATTCGATCAGTTTTGCTGTTGAGAGCGTCAAGAAATTCCAAGAGGGTATTTTTGGGCCCACTCCAAATAGCAAAAATGTCATCAATAAAACGCTTGTACAGCTTAAGGTATTGGGAATAATACTCCACAATATCCTTCTCGTGATGGAACATAAAGGCATTAGCTGCTGTAACTGCAAAAGGCGTGCCCATTGCGATACCAAACACTTGATGAAAAATATCCGGACTAAATTCTGAGGATAGGTAGTTATTATCAAAAACTAGCCGGGCGAGCTGGATCAACAATGGAGTCTCAGGAACTCTTGCTTCCCGGAGAAGCAGGTCGAGCGCGATTAGCGCTTTCTTCGTATCTACGTTTGGATACAAAGACACGACATCCGCCGTGACAAGAAAGCAGTCGGTAGTGGGTAAAACCGTGTACTCCAATAATTGAATAAGCTCACCTGAGTCCCTAAGAACAGTAGGCATACGTATTTTAGGCTTGGTAAGCTCGTCGATAAAAATACTAATAGGCCTAAACGTCTTCCAAACTAAAATGCGTTTTTCCAAACTTGAGTCGAACTAAGGATTTTCCGATCATCACCTAATATATGAATGAGAAGCATGCAGGGATAGGTCTTCCCACCATAGGATTCTTGTGGATCTTAGGGATAATGTCAAACTTAGCCGGACTAACAAAATGATCGAAACTACGCAAAAAGCGAGCTACGTTAGAGGAGAGAAATCTACTATAAATGGATAAAAGCTTTTCGCGAGAGTTAATAACATTAACACGCTTATCATACCAGTCCTGTTGCGTGACCTTACGATATGACAGCTCGTCGTGTAAATGTCTAAGGGTCTCAGCTTGAACCCAATCCGTAGCCAATAACGAAGGTCCCAGGTTTTTATCTGCAGGCAAGATTTTAATGTTCGGGTTGGATTTCAGCTCTCGCAGTTCTTCTCGCTCCAGCTTACAAAGATTGTTTTTCCAGTGCGGTATATTAACCGCGATGTTCTCACGTAGCTCCTGGCGGACAGCGAAGAGTTTGTCTTCAAGCTCTGGGTTTTCTCGCGGTGGATTCCAGCCTGTTGGGACGTAAAGTCTAGGGTTGAAATCCGGGTCTTGTAAACAATTGGCGAATGCATGTTGAAGGCGGACTCTACGACAGAAGTCCTTAATCTGCAGGTCGAACTGATCAGCACTCGGGGATCGAAGCGAAGGTCTAAATTTTAATCCCAAGCCAAGACCTTGGACTGCCGAGCAGTAAGCTGCACTGATGTGAAGTTATGGATTCCCAAGTTTCGCGATAATAAATCGAAAAGCGGTCTTCTAGCCATCTTAAACAACCATTTCTCCATCGGGGAACGATTGTCTATTTTACGTGGCCGGAACCTTTTCCTCGGACGTTTTTTGACGACGAGCGAGGTTTATTAGGGCGCCGTGTCGCTGACTTCGACCTAGATCTTTGGCTTTCTCGGCTCTCTCGGTTCGAGGAGCGACTTTGACGTTGCTTGCCACTGCGTTTGCTGCCGGGTCTTTTACCAGGTTTTTTATCCACGAGAAAGACTTTACGATTTCCTTCTGGTGGTTTTGCAGTGGCCATAGCTTGGAGGACTTCGTTACGGACGATGTCTTTGATGGACTCCTCCGTAGGCATGAAAACCTCCTTATCCTCCATATTTTCCGCTCTAGATACCTTGCGGTTGATCTCCTTTTGAAGAGTTTTTGAAGCTGTAGAGATTGCAATGTCTTTGGTGATCCGCACGACAAATGC
>JAHPZR010002522.1:15000-50000 GCA_019787425.1 Platygyra sinensis
GGAAATGTTGTATTCTTTGCAGTAAGATGTTTCTAAATGTGTTCCACAATACGAGCTTAACGATTTTGTTACCATGGCAACATACTGAGTTCCCTGACCTCCCAAAAATTAAAGGCTTTTATGGCCACCTACGGGGTTCCATTTTGATATTCGCTATGATACCTCATATCGATGATCCAGCAGGCATACAAATATGTCCATGGCCTCAATGGATGTCTTTCGAGCTGAAATTCACTAACATATTGAAATTAACTGGATGAGGACTGGATAAGGGTGAGTTGCCATGGGAACAAATTTTTTTACATGCATTAGTTTGTTTTCTGCAGAACTATTAGCCTGCGAAGTGTCAATGGTCTTCGTTGTAAAGTGACCGGGATAGCTCTATTATATACTTGATATAATATTATGGTTGAGTGTACGACGATCATCAGCTTTCTCATTTCATATTTTGCTCATTTGTCAAACTTAAATATCTCCGGAACTAATGCAGATGATTGCAAACGGTAAGCGGCCTTTTTCGTGTTCTTTCATCTAATTCTATGTCATACAAAAGAAACCCAAGGGGTAAAAATTTGACCATAGTACCACTTTAAGCAAAGTTCAAAACCTCTTTAGAAATTCAAAACGATTAAATCTTACAAGTAACTCTCTCATGAACAGCTTTTAATCTTGTTTCTGCCCCTCAGTGGGTGTAAACGGGTTCTTCGATAAGTAAATAAAATTATGATAATAAATATACATCACAATTAAATTATATCATCCATGGGAGTAGCCAAGATTTTTTAAAGAAGGGGTCACACTACGTCAAAGTAAAGGTCCTCACCAGATTTTCATATCGTTTTCGCCACCTATTGTAAACTGTTTGCTTAAAAAGGCTCACAAAAGGGGGGGGGGGGGGGGGTGGTCACGGGCATCCCACTGAGGACTTCCTAGCTATCACTCCATAAAGTCCTGGCCCTGTTTGTTTAATTTGACTTATTTTCTGAAAATTTCCACTTTTAGTTCTCTTGCTCACTTTTGCCCTTCAGTTTGTAATTTGAAAAATCTCAAACTAGATCTACAAAATATGAGCACTGAAAGACACCTGCATACGAAATGGAGTGTCTTAAGGTCACATATCAACGTTTCCCTGCCACTCCTGAGAAGTACACAGGGACAAGTGAGGAGAATTTATGCATTTATTTTATTGTGTAAGCGGGCAAGATGAAACGGATCCTGTGCAGTGATTGGCACTATTTTTTAAGCTCGGAATTACCCGCTGTGTCTCGAAAGAATATAGTGATCTTTTAAATCCTTTATTGACCAAGCTTGTTCGGATAATAAGTCTGGATATTGACCTCGTTCATTTTTGCGTATTTGTATGTGGATCTCGACTATGACAGTCTCGTCCCATTAACATGCAAAAAGGAACTTGGCCAATATCCAGACATTTTGACCAAAATTGATCAATAGCTCGTAAAACGTGCTAGTAGTATAGATTGGAACCGTTCGAAGTCTGCACGAATCATTTTAAGTATCTCCGAGCAGACCAAGTCAACACGGCTTATAGAAGTGATTATATCATGTGGACTGGTCAACAAGAAACCGACCTATTTTTTTCTGGAAAATTGAAACTATCGAAAACTCCGCAACTGGGGATAATCGATATAAAAATTAAACGCACAAAACGGAGATATGCCAAAGTACTCAACTCCCAGAGTTAATGGGAAAAGCTTTTTGCCTGCAGAGGGTAAACCCCTTTAATTTGGATCATATACCTACTAGAACCCAGTATAAACGAGAATTTTTTTTATCTGTAAACTGATTTCAACTAATTGTGCCAGCGCAAAATGTATATATAAAAAACATTCAGTTAACAGGGAATTAAATTTTACATTCAGTTAAGGTGGTATGGTACCCTACATATGGACCAAAAAGTTTGTTTAAATTTGGTGAAAAAAGATCAGTTGTGTCCTATTACGCTCATAAACACAAAAGAATTGTGAACGTTTTACTCAAAATGGTTGCTATGGCAACCAGCCACTGCCTTTTGAGGTAGGTTTTTATAGGGTTAGCACCAACTTTTCTTGCTCTTTTACAAAACAAGATTTGACTGTTAATTAAGCATGGCATGTAAGTGCTTGTTTGGTTCTGTGCAATGAACCAAAGTTTTGACAGTTAGTTCTTCTTTTCGGTGCTTTTTACAGGCTTTTCTATGAAATAACCTCATTTCATACCACGCTCATTGCACAAATCATCCCTTATCACGTGACAGAAGTTAAAATGTTACGATTTTTTGGCTTATTGCATTACGACACTATAGATGTTTCATTAGCGTAACTTTCAGGAGTTTTACCTTGATATCTTGCAGATACGAAAGTTTGACGTGAAGTCAGTCGGTACAAAAATACACATTTGAGAAAAATGCACTTAAAGTTTCTTACAAGCAGTATTAAGCATTTAGCAAGCCCCAAATAACGGGCGGGGGGTTAGATTGGATCTCGGGTGAGGGGGTGGAATGGTTGTTCTATTTTGTAAAAAGTTACTGCAGTTTTAGGAAATATTTCTTTTCATAAGGGAAACGAATGAGCCTGTCATGGTGATTCGAGGCCAGACCTTTGACAACTAATTATGCCAATCTAATTATCAGATTATGCATGTCTTCAAAGCTTTTCTACAAAGTTTCGTTTTTATTTATGTTAAGACGAATCCATAGCTTTGGCCACTTTCTTATGGTAAACAACCGTTGCTATGGCCGTTGCTATGTAAAAAAAACTTAAAACACTGTGCACTTTCCTTAAATTTCGCATTCATCTAGAGGAAAATTAGCAAGATCACTTCAAAATGTTTTCGACAAGTGTTTAAGGGTCTTAAATCTTGTATTTTCAAAAAATTGAGCTTTTCATGAAAATCACCATATTTTAGGGTATCATACCACCTTACATATACAAGCGAAAACTAACGATAGAAAAGTCCGACGTTTCGGCGACATCTTGGCGCCATTGTCAAGGGAAACTAAATTAAAAATGCGATTACGAGAGTAACTAAGAGTCCAGCGTCATTAATTTGCATAAGTTAAACAAAGACCTTGGCGCAAATTGAGTCTGATTGTACATTTAGGCACGGTCGTAATTGTTTAATGTTCGTACGCGTCGACGGACATAGAAGCAAGACCTCGTCAGTTCGTAAGCACTATGATAATAGACACCCAGGCAGGATTCCGGATGACCTTCACAGTTGTTTTAAGGTGTTGAAAAAATGCCAGAACAAGTTTGATTGTCTCGTTAATGAGATTTTACTCATTAAACAATTACGACCGTGCCTAAATGTACAATCAGACTCAATTCGCGCCAAGGTCTTTGTTTAACTTATGCAAATTAATGACGCTGGACTCTTAGTTACTCTCGTAATCGCATTTTTAATTTAGTTTCCCTTGACAATGGCGCCAAGATGTCGCCGAAACGTCGGACTTTTCTATCGTTAGTTTTCGCTTGTATATGTATATCTAAATCATTATTCATACCACCTTAACAGGGAATTAAATTTTATGTTAACTGTTAAACCAATCTATTGCCAATATAATTAAAGCCGCATTATGGTGTTGTGTGCGGCTCGTGGTCTATTTTTTGTACAATAATGTAATGGTTGCCCAGCCATGACCAGCTGTATTGTAACAGCAATCATTTTGCTGATCTTTTCCATCATTATAAGAGCCTCCCCCTCCTCCACAGGAACCAGATTCATATTTCCCGCTGCTTCCCCCGGAATACCCTCCACCACCCCCTCCACCGAAACCCGCACCACCGCCACCACCAAAACCACCACAACCAGATCCGGCAAGAAGTGACTTGAAAAAACTCTGTCCACCCACTCCTCCTTGAAGAAGTCCTTTACCCCCTTCTCCACCCGTACCCAACGTTGTTGTTCCATTTCTACCACTGGAGTAAAAACCACCGCCGCCACCACCTGACAAAGTAAAATAAGCTGACTCATTCCCATACATACATTTAACAATTCTTTATAACTTTGTATTTAATAATTGTAAATTAAGCATAGCCATGCGATGGATTTGGGTTGCTCACGCACCACTGAAAATGGAGGGTTATCAAAATACATTTACTGTACCTTTCAATAACAAGCGAATAGTTGCGTTTATCATTGCTGTACACCAAATTTTGGGCAGCTTTCAAATATGAAAAGTGTATTTCGACAGCTAAAGTTAAGAAATACTTTTCCCCAACATCGAGAAAGACTTGAGATAGATATTTAAAGCTGATTAATCGACTGAAGTCAAATTAAATGTGTCTTATGGGCAACTAAATTTTGCGAAATGAAAACAATATCATTTTCTTTATTACTCTCACCTGACGGCTTTTCATCACCATTCTTCGCACCGTGTCCATTGCTGCCCCCTAACCATGATTTGTGCCCAGGTTTCCCTGAACTGTTTGTACTGGCATCACATCCCATCTGTCTTGATGCTACACCTCTGAGGCCTCCACCGCCTCCAGCCACTATCAAAGGCGTATTGCTTCTTCTTACGACAAATGTTCCTCCACCACCCCCAGAACTCCATCCGTTGTGCCTTATTCCTCCCTCTTGACCAACAAGAATTTGAATTATTTCTCCTTGCGAGAGGTCGAAAGTTCCCACCATTCTTGCACCTCTTCCTCTGTATTGAATACTGTTCCGTTTTCCATCATAACCCCCGACTGATCCGACTGCTTCTACTCTGTATTGACCAGTGTACGGCACAGTCCACTGTTGTATACCGCTGGACAGTGTAACTTGACCGTCATGATCCTGACCAGCATAGTGGTCACCAAGTTCGGTTGGACCCTCTTCTCCTCCCGCTCCAAGACTTGTAAAGGTAGCACTGAATCCTACGTAATCAAGAAACATCAACAGCTCGATGTTCAGGGCTGTAGCTCTGGCGCTCAATTACCATCTAACGATAGAAATGTGGCAACATGAACCCATAATTTGTGGCAAGTAGAGAAAAAAAATATCATCTTAATTGATTGCTAGCCAATGGGGCTTTCAGGGATAGTTGGGCTCACCGAGGTACTGATGCCAAGGCACAGATAAAGTGAAAAGAGTGTCAGTGATAAACGAATATGAGGAAGGAGGTTTGAGAATGATTGATCTTGAATGCGTGGTCAAATCGTTAAGACTCGCTTGGTTGAGACGAATTTTTAGTGGAATCAATGGACCATGGAAGAGCTTCCTACAACACCTCTTGAGCCCCTTAGGAGGTTTCTTTTTTTGGCTTGCAATTACAACATACCTGATTATACAATTCCTTCTCAATTCTATAACGAACTCTTGTCTTGGTGGTCAGAGTTCCGTCAGACTTTTCCGACAGAAAAGAATTGGATGAATATTATTTGGAATAACTGTGAAATTAGAATAGACTGTCCATTACAAAAACTATTAAGAAGCTGGAATTGTATACACCCAAGATCTTTTGTTTAATTTAAATGTTTCAGATGCCTACAATCACCTCTCGAACAAAATAAATAAAACAAATATTTTACAGTTGGCTGGCCTACGTCGGTCTATTCCATCTCCTTTGAGAGATAAAGATTGGCTTCCATCAATAAATCCTCCAACGTTCGTGATTGATGATAATATATTTGACGTAACTACAAAGAAGTCAAAAGAATTCTATGCACTACTTATCAGGGACAAAGCACAACTTCCTCATATCGCTTATAAATTACAGAGCGATTTTAATCTTACTCGAGACCAATTGAAACAAATTTTCCAGTTAACTCATTCTGTCACTCTTGAAGCGTATGTTAAAGCCTTTCAATACAAAGTTCTTAACTCAACTCTTTATACAAACACCAAGTTATATAAAATGAGTTTTAGAACAAATGATCTATGTAGTTTCTGCAAAGGTCAGCCTGAATCACTAAACCATCTGCTCTTCCACTGCCCTTATTCTAAGCAGTTCAGGAAGGATTTTGAAATTTACTGGTGCATTATTTCGAACCAAAGAATCCGCCTTTCCCTGCAAAATGTGCTTGTTGGAATTATTACCGAGACTTCTGACCCGTTACATATAATGCTACAAATGAATTATTTTATAATAATTGGAAAGCTTTTCTTGTGGAATTGCAGAGATAAGCAAATTCTTCCCAACATTAATGGATTTCGAGCAAAATTGTTGCTAAATATGAAAACTGCAAAAATTATCAGTAGGAAAGACTTCTTTACAAAAAAATGGACACTGTCTCCTTATCTATTTTAACTCACTGTTCGTATCATTACGCCACTTTTCTTTATTGTATCAATGCTGTATATTGCTATTATATTTTTTTTGTTCAGTAGTTGTTGTTGATTCTTCGTAAGCAATGTAATTACCGTTCTGTAAGTAGTGTAAGTAGTCTGTAGGTCGCCCGAGCTCCCTATTGCTGTTAATGTATGTAAAGTCGTGTAAATGATGTAAGTAGTTGTATAAGTAGTGCCTTTTCGCTGTAAATAAACATATTTGTTGGAAAAAAGGTACTGATACCAAGCCCATTGTATAGAAAGGGAGATGACTTTGAAACTGAGACCTCCTGATAATTACTGAAGACCAGCACCACAAACATTGAGTCGGTCAAGCTGCCTCAGTAGTAGACAGGGGTCGAAATGTTGCCTGTCTACCTGTCGATTTCAGGTAATTTTACGAGGTCACAGGTAAAAAATATTGATGCCTGTCGCTGGTAACAGGCAAGAAAATCCTTAGTAATCGTCGTGCTCACTCCTGCAGTTCTCGCACGGTAGTTACTAGACTCTACTAGTGACTCTACTAAAAGTAAGATGATTCCATTTTTGCAGTGTCAATGACAAAGACTGCAAATATGACTTGTTTTGTTCTTCCGCGTTGTTACGAAATATTGTGGCGTGACTTGCGTCACTTGGAACATTCGAGTATATGCTAATTTGGTCTAGAAGTTTCGTGCATATTTAATTAGCCTTGTCACGGTGACTAAGCAATTTATCGAGTTATTTTTTGTAAAAAAATACCTCTTAGTCGACGCGTCAAGTATGTTGTGGACGGGTCAATGGATCAGTAAGTGAGTGAGTGAGAGATGTATGTATGTCACACCAATCAGATCGGGTCTACTATAAACAGCCAATCAAATTTCTTTTGTATTATGAGAAGATTTGATCCCGATACAGTTCAGAACGGCCATATTTATTCTTCTATAAAAGAGGGAGAAGTATTCATATATTGGGTTTACTTCGGCAAATTCGGTGGGTTAGGTTGAGGATTTTAGTTATGGACGAGATGAGCCTTGAGGTTTGAAACAGTGTGTGAGCTAGTGGTATGCAAATGAACGAGATGTTATTTTTAGTTACAAAGGTAACTTGATATTTTTGTTTTTCACAAGGAGTAAATTCAATTAGACGTCACGCATCGTTGCTTCTAGTTCTTAGGAAATGTTTTAGGGGAGACAAGACTATTTTGATTCGAAAGAGTTCGAACGTTTACAATAGGTACAGGTAACGATTGTTTTGTTCGTGTTGCATGCAAATATAGACAGATATTTTTAGTTACAAACATAATTTGACACTTTTGTTTTTCACAAGGGAGTAAATTCAATTAGAGCTAACCAATCATCAGCACCTGTTCCCACGAGATGCTTGCTATTTTTAGTTACAAATGGTAACTTGACACTTTTGTTTTTCATGTCGGAGAAAATAGTTCGCACGAGATGTTTGCTATTTTTAGTTATAAATGGTAACTTGACACTTCTATTTTTGCTATGGGAATAAATTCAATGGGAGCTTACAAATTGTCGGCTTTTGTTTCCAGGATATTAAACAAAAAAGAAGATTTCATTTCTAAACTGTTTTTACGTCTCTGCCGTAGCAGTTGATAGCTTTATTTGATGACATTCATTTCAGTTCGATATTTATTAAGACTGCGTGGCGTCAACTTAAAGTGCAAAATCAGACTTTCAATGTATCAGAAAGTTTTTTTTCTCTTTCTTTCTATTTTCGGTGAAGTAGTGTTGTTTTGTAAAAAGGGTAAACTTACGACTCGTGTAAAATGCGAAAAGTTCTCTTAACGGCTTGAGTATTTTTGAGCAAAAATTCCTCTTTGGGTTGAAAGGGCTATGAGATCGGTGAGTGATGGGGAGTTATGCATGTGCGCATGTCACACAAATCTCAGTGTGGGTTGTAACAAAGAACGAATCAAATTGCCTGTTAGAAAATAAGATGATATCTATAGTAATTTGGAGACGTGTCTGGTTACTGTAGTTTGTTTAGTAAAGCATTTTACATGTCATCGATTCAGAATTCTGCTACCTCTGAAACCTTTCAGTTCACAAAAAAATAACTCTTGCACGCCTTCCGTGCCTATGTTTTTAGTCGTTTACGTCTGCTCCTGTAAATAGTTTATATTGTAATGATACTTTATTAACCGCGCAGCCGTAGGCGTGCGCGGTTAATGTTTTACCTTCGGTTTATTTTTTTTTCGTTTTGTCGGTGACCAGACGCAGACCTCTGCTCGGCCAAGTCTCGGTCGGGACTTTGAATCACGCAACCTGTAATGTTTATTCTCCAAAAACGTTTGACTGAACATCAGTACACGAAAATGTTACACGTATTGTGTCCTTTATTGTGTGTGAAATATTTTGTTTTTGGTTTTATCGAAGCGTTCGATCCGAAGCAAAAGAACGTGTCAGAACGTGCAAGGATTACGTCATTGGTACGGAAATAACCATCGTACTAAAAATAGCCGTGGACAGCGTAACTCTTGAATTATGTGACTCGCGTGACTACTTCGCTAGCTTCTTTCTCGTAAAGAAAACCGACATTATTTAATCGCGACTATGAAGAGAAAAAGCTTTTGTTTATAGCCTTGGTGTCGAATTGTTCGTGCCGTTCATACGCAGACATATCTTAGAAATAGTTCCTGATTAAGACCATTACGTCATCGAAGATTTCGCAGCATTTACGCCTGATGGTGCAATCGGCTACAGGGAGTAAACGGTTCGTGACGGTTTAGTCGTTGGCAGTTGTTGTGCTACAGATTGATCAGTTGATTGCGTGTCTGTAGTCACCAGTGAATCAACAAGGACTGCTTGCAGACAAGAAACGTGAAGGTAGATGTTCGGGTGATTATTTTGTCTTTACTGTGTGTAAAATACATTTTTCCGGCTTTATCCAAGCGTTGGATTTGAAGTTAATATTACGTACGCTAACTAGTGAGACAATCTCAGATAGTACAGAGTATTTTGCAGGATTGTCAGTACTTTTTGAGTCATCCGCTGCCTATATGTAACCTGTTAGTTCAAAGCTCAAAAATAACTTACAATTACTGTTTGTAAAGACGATTTTAAATTTTACTCTGGTGTTTTACGTTGAAGTTCGTTCATTTTAAATTCATTAATACCTTAAACTAGCAAACGTGATAATTTTATTTTTTCAACGTCAACATTTGTAACTTGATACTTTTGTTTTCCTCGCAAAGTTTGTAACATGATACCCTTGTTTTCTCAAAAAAAAACATACAAATGAAGATATTCTCGCTCATTTCCTGCTAGAGAAAGATGAAATAATGTTATTGACTTATGAAAAAAAATGGAATAGGAATGATTTTGTTTCATTCAAGAGGCAAATTTTCATTTCATCGATAAACAATTACTTATTCAATTATCAAATCGTCACCTCGCCTCTCTGAATAGCACGTTGTTATTATGTTACCACCGTTGGTTTTAACAATAAACCAGTTCAAAATACACAATGTTATCGATGTCGATTAATACAACCGAGAAGCGTTTTAAGTTGACCGATATTATATCCTACGTCGGTGAATGAGTCCGCTCAAAGACTGACTAAATTTATTTGCGGTTTCGTAAGTGCCACAGTGTCTAAAGCAATATTTGAGGAGTTTCTTTTGTCATGACATTAGTAATTTTAATGCCGCTAACTCCGAAATGGTTCGGGTGAATACATTTGTGAACTTCTTGTTCTCTTTCATAGGGGATAAAATAAACAAGCGGGTGAGGAGATCTATTTGTTTCCCTCTTTAGAGGATAGCAAACACGAAATAGTTTGAAAACAGCACACGACGTTTTTGAACCGAGATAGGGATGACTCCAAAAGATACGCTGTCAGAGAAGCGTTCTTTGCACTAAAAGGAAGAACTGATAATACTTGAAGCTATAACAGCTATCATCCGTTAAGACGAGAGGGTGGTATCGCACACATGAATCTGAACTAGAGAACGGATTGTATCATGCTGACAATGGTAGAGCGCATGCGTCTTACATGTTGTGTTCTTACATAAGGAAAAGCACTTAACGTTCGTGTATAATTGTGTACATGAAATGTATTGTTTAATTTGCCTAAAATATACTTAACACAATGCTTATCAATCTGGGCATGCGCTTCGAGTAAATTGCTCTTGTTCTTAAGAGAATAGTACCACTAGGATAACAAGAGAATATTGGAACCATATGCAGTTTTGTGATGTTATCCACGATGTCATTTAAGTGTCGTACGTTTTACGTAGCAATTAAAGGTACCTACCCCACCTCCTCAAAACAAAGCGAATTAATTAATTGGAGCTAATTAATTAAACAAACATTAAACTTTACACTTTAATGCCATAGTGCTTTAGCGCCGTCAATCCCCAAACCATCCCAATAGTGTACTCTGCACTAAAAAAGGTATGACGTCAGCCACATAATGCGCTGACGCTGCAGGTTTCCCTTTCGCTACGTGACAAACAATATCCTGCTTACTTTGCAAGTCTATTCCGCCACAAGTATCGGTCATTAATTTATTTGCACATTTGCGAATATTTCTTGGGGGATTTATAGGCAATTCAAGTGAATTCTTGGGCTCTTTGCTGAGGTAAACAAGAACTTGCCAGAACTTGCAGGGGGAAAACCCTAAGAGTTCTAAAATTAGCCGTAATAAGACATACTAATGCACTTTAAATTTGTGGTTTTAGCTTTCATCGGAGTTCGGAGTTATAAGCACACCATCTATTTGTTTGTATTTTGCATTGCTCGGAGTCGGACAGTGTGAGTAACCGTGATTTTTAAAGCGCGGTTACAACCGCGCTGCGGTTCTTGTTTAGTATAGCCGGAAAGTTCTCGAACGTTTTGCTGTAAAGTATATAAGTAAATCGGTGTAGTGTTTAGATGGTTTTATTTCCCAGGAGTTTTACAGTAGTGTTTACTGAAGTGTGACAAAGGTCGCGTGTAATCGACAGAGGTCGTGTTTGTGAAGTGTAACAGAGGTTACGTGGATATTTGGTAAGAGGCCGTGTGTTTAAAGTCAGGTGTAGTTACAATCCTAGCGTGTGCTTGTTGGCAAGTCCTGTGTGGAAATACTGCGTTCGTGTGGAATAAATATCCTGTTGTGTTTTCCGAAATCCCTGAGTTCTGTTTGGACTACAAACTACCTACCACTAAAAACATCGAACTTGCAACACGCGTTTCTTCGCTAACCAAGCGTGAATGAGTTTAGTATTTCGGTTTGCAATATGGGCAGTTTTCTAACGCGTAAACAATTTGCTAAAGAAGCCGAAGTTGAAAAAGTACACATACTAGAGAATTTTGAAACACTGACGATGAAATGCAATAATGTACGAGTATTGAAAATCAATGAGAAATGAAAAGATGAGTGCCCATGGTTGTAGTGGAAATTCATATTGAAATAATATTGTTCAAGTTGGATGTTGGTGGAGACAGGTGAAAAAATATTCTGCCTGTCACTAGACCCAGGTAAACAATCTGGGAACATTTCGACTCCTGAGTAATGAAAAGTGAAAAAAATATGCTGTTATTGTGAACTTAACACATCGCACAGTCACTATTTTTGGCCACTGGCACCAAAATAGAGCTTTACCTTATTCCAATCAAGGGCTTAGGTTAGGTTTTTGTAATGTTCTCACTTTTGTTTAGGTCCAAAATGACAGCGTCCTGGAAAGAGCTCAAAATGATTCAGTTGAAATTTTCAAATATGTGGAATTTACAGTGCACAAATATATCTTCAACAGTCTAGTGAATAATGTTTTCAACACTGCAGGCTTTTTGTAAGTTGTAGTTTTAATAATCTAACTTAAAGGTCAAATGAACCAAAATTTAGACATCTTTTCTTCCGCCATTTTGAAGCGACGAAATGTTAAACGAAACATTTAAAAGGAAACTTTTGCGGATTTTTTTCTGAGCCGTGAAAAAGGGGTAAAAAAGTTAGAAGTACGAAAGATGGCTTCACGAAAACATTTCCAAAACGACCGTGCAGTTTAATGGAAGGAATGGAACTGAGACTGCTTTGTGGCGTTATTGTTGTCTTAAGCATTGCTGCGTTTCTACGTCAGTGAGTCGTTCGTGGGGAAGGTTTTGGATCTAAATACAAACCTTATTTTTCTTGGGAAATGGCCGAGGAGTTCGCCCATTGTTCGGAAAGCATTATTCGCTTGTTTTTCGTCGTTTGTTTGTCCAGTTGAGGGCTTCCAAAGCCGTGATCTCTCTGATAAACAGACTCCCGCTTAGATAAAGAGCTAATTGTTTTCAAACATCGAAACTTGTAACTGATCCGCCATATCTGGTTCTTAAAGGAAGCAACAGCGGTTCGCCTTCAGCTCTCACTCATAAATATCCATGCATTCATATCGGCCGGTCAAGTTGTATTTGTCATTTACAGTACATCTTGTGTATTTCTCCAAATTCGAAGCTTGTAATTACTCGCTGTGGTTAATCAAAACACATTACATATACAACATGTAGCAATAGTTACCAGTGCAGTTTATTCCATCTCCATGAAATCCATCTTTGCACGTGCAGTTATAGGATCCCCGGGTGTTGTTACAAACAGCATTAACATCACATCTGTGTTTTCCGTTGGCGCACTCGTCAATATCTGAAAACAGCAAAAGGAGCCTAACTGGAAAAAAAGTTTCATTGAAATTGTATGGTCACGTGTCTTCTCGCTCTGGTTCTTAGTGTTTCCCGTTAGTTACTATTTTATTTCCTCACGTATAAACGTACCAATGACTGAGAAACATTACTCGCCTTTAAATAACAGTTTTAACTACGAGGCAAGAGATGACCCGGCAAACTATATTACAGATATTTACCATTGCAGTTTATTCCATCTCCATGAAATCTATCTTTGCACGTGCAGTTATAGGATCCCCGGGTGTTGTTACAAACAGCATTAACATCACAGCTGTGTGTTCCATTAGTACACTCATCTATATCTAAATCAACAAAAAAAAATTTTGTTATATGAACAAGTTTCGTTATAAATGAGAACAGTTATTATTAGCTTCTAAAGAAATGTCAGTGTGAATTAACCAGCTTGGAGTTTATAAAGCCCGTAATCAACCGCAGTAGACAGTTTGCACAGCTGAAGTTTACAGCATCGTTCCTATGTCTGGTCAAAGACGACGATTATTATGGCGATTGTGAGTTTGTCTATCAAACGGAGTACGGAGCTAGAATGACGGTAACGGAACTTAAACACAAGAATTAAACTGTGTTAATTGTAAATAACATATCTTAATCCTGGATTATGATTGGCTTAAAGACAGTAGCAAATTCTCTAAGCCAATGATATCACATAAAATGATGACGAAACTTTTTTTTGCGGAAAAATTATAAAGCCTGTTAGTATGGAGCGGCCATGTTAGAGGACCTCCTTGGTCCTCTAATATGGCTGCCGGTAAATAGTATTAACATCGGAAGTTACTTTGGCCAGCTAGTCGACTGGTTTTCTCAACCGAGGTAGTAAAAAAAGACATTTACACAAGCATTAATACTTAAACTCCTAAAATGGCTAAAAATTACGAAATGAAAGTATATTTTGCGACAAACGCGATCTTAGCTTTATATCACGCACCGCCATAACTTCGAAGTTCTACTGAAATACGCTGTTTTCCAAAAGAAGGACGCTATTGGGCTGGAAAGTTGTAAACAGATATAAAGTTAGCACCTCTTATGCATGATGAGGATAAAACCTTTAGTGGCTCTTTAGTTTTGGATTTGAGAATTTGATGACGTCACGTGTACATCCTACTTGTGTGCATGTTTACAATTTAGCAGATGGCGGCGTGGCCGAGTAGTTTAAAAATCTGGCTTTCCTTGATAAATCCGGCCTCCACCCTAAAGCTATTTGGATTTGTTCTCGGTAGCCCCGAGTTCAACTCCTTGACCGCGTTGTGTAAATAGTTACCAGTGCAGTTTATTCCATCTCCATGAAATCCATCATTGCACGTGCAGTTATAGGATCCCTGGGTGTTGTTACACACAGCATTTACATCACAGCTGTGTGTTCCATTGGAGCACTCTTCGATATCTGAAACAACAACCAGGGGCATTTTGTAATGGCAAATACACCATTTACCCGTCAACAGACACAATTCAGTGGCTCGTTTTAGATTCTCTACTCAACAAGATGTATTGGGACAAAAGAAAAGGAGCCCCCATTCATTGCGGTCACTTCAATGAAGTGTTTTTTATCCAGCACTCCATACCCAACAAAATATCTTTTTACACCCATACCTATACACCTGATCTATATCACTACCTTTGCATGTTTTTCCATCTCCGTAAAATCCATCTTTGCACGTGCAGTTATAGGATCCCTGGGTGTTGTTACACACAGCATTGACATCACAGCTGTGTGTTCCTTTAGTACACTCATCTATATCTAATACAAGAAAAAGAATTTTTATTATATAAATAAGTTTCATGCATTAGAATTGAGAACAGTTATTATTAGCTTTTAAAATATAGATAGGACCCTGCGTGCGCTCTGATTGGTCAAACACCTATGTTCTACCAGAGTATATAACATAGAAAAAGCGTGTCTTATTGTTTTGCGCGCGTAAAATCTATATTTTAAAGCAAATGAAGAAGCCTGAGCCGTGTATTACACTGTGATAAAACACTCCGGTCATTTGAGAACACTGGAGAAGTGTAGAAAACACTCGCCTGCGGCTCGTGTTTTCTACATTTCCCTCGTGTTCTCAAACGACTATCGTGTTTCTCCAATTGTAATACACGGCTTAGGCTTCTTTATTTGTTAACTAAATAAATGTCAGTGTGAATTGAGCAGCCTGGAGTTGATAAAGCCAGTACACTATTTTTTTTTTATATAAGAATGTTGTTTTTCTGGCCCAGGCTGAATATTGTTACTTTTCTGCTGATTTTAGGCTGAAAATATTCTTGTATTATCAGTTAAATTATAGCTTACGACATTTCCGTTTTAGAATTTATTGGGATATCAATTACAAGTGTTTGGTATCTAGATCTGTATTGCCTTACACTGTGCACGTGCTCCATCGCTTTTATTTGAGTGCATGTTTTTTCGTTTTGTTGGCTACGTTCGCCGTTCAGAGAAAGGAATAATTCTATACGGTCAAGTTAAAAACATAAGATTTTTTTGTATATATTTACAGATGTTTCAACACACAAAATAAATCTATCCTTTTCAAAATCTCAGCCTCGGCTTTAATCTTAAAATATTGTTAAAATTTGGCAAATTTCAGCCTCGATATTCTTAAAAAATATATTCTTATAGAAAAAAAAAAAGAGTGTAAATCAACCGCAGTAGACAGTTTGCACAGCTGAAGTTTACAGCATCGTTCCATCGTCTGGTCAAAGAAGACGACAATTAACACTGAATGCCGATTGTGAGTTTCGGAGCTAGGATGACGGCAACAGGGCATTTTGTAATGGCAAATACACCATTTACCCGTCAACAGACACAATTCAGTGGCTCGTTTTAGATTCTCTACTCAACAAGATGTATTGGCGCAAAAGAAGAGGAGCCTCCATTCATTGCGGTCAGTTGAATGAGCTATTCTTTATCCAGCACTCTCTACCCAACAAAGTATCTTTCTACACCTTTACCTACTTACCTGATCTATATAGTTACCTTTGCATGTTTTTCCATCTCCATGAAATCCATCTTTGCACGTGCAGTTATAGGATCCCTGGGTGTTGTTACACACAGCATTGACATCACAGCGGTGTGTTCCTTTAGTGCACTCGTTTACATCTGAAGCAACAGAAAACATTCATTAGGGACCTTTAGATCGGAGGATGAGGACGACTACGAGTACGAGTTTTCTGTTCTGAGCACGCGCACTTCGAAAAATGTCGGACTCGAGACCTTATGCGCATGCTCAGTATGGAAAACTCGTACTCGTAGTCGTCCTCGTCCTCCGTTCTAAAGGTCCCTATTAGCATTAGTCCTCATAAAGGTCGGCAAACACGATGGGACTAGTTCCTGCGACCAGTCCCTGCAACAAGTGGCAGGGACTAGTCGCATCGTGTGAACTGGCCATTTTTGCCACAAAATCTAGTCGCAGGGACTAGTTCACACGATGCGACTAGTCCCTGCGACTTGTTGCAGGGACTAGTCGCAGGAACTAGTCCCATCGTGTGTGCCGACCTTATGTTCGTATAATGCTAGCTTTGTTTTTATTCTTAACGTTTGATTCAAAACATTTAGTTAGAGTTTTCCATTAGTCATAGTCTACTAGGCTGCACTTTGTCGACTATTCGCTCGTTCAAAAACTCTGACTCGAAGCAGTCTAATTGTTAATGATGTTTCTTACCTACTTCACAGTCATGGCCAGTAAATCCGGCGATACACAAACATTGGTAATCTCTGTCTGTAAAACCGGCCTGGCAAGTTGCGTTGTTCTGGCAAGGTTCTCTTGCACAAGCGTTCTTCAAAGAAAAAAGAAGACATATCAAATACCCACGAAAACAGCAAAATTAAACGCTGATAACCTCCGAAGAAAACATTTATAATATCCTTGATTAGGGGCCTGACCATGCACGATAGCAAAACGTACATGCTAGTCGTAGGAAGCCGTTTCAGTATTCAGTGTTGCGGGATATCAAAGTAACGTATCCTTGGTAACATCTTTTACCCGTGTGAGAGAGACAACTGACCCCACTACGGATACTGAAGGAAAATAATTTTGTAGCAAATTCTAGCAGGAAAAAAAAAATTAAGACAGCTCAAGATGTTGCAAAATCACTGGACAGCAAAAGTAGTATTTCAAATTTTAAACAAATGCTGTCATTAACCAGTCCGGGACCGTTATCATTTTTGATAACCTCGACCAAAACAAACCATAAACCAATCGTTGCACAGGTTTCCGTTCACGTGACGTTATTAGGGACCTTACGCATCTACGACGGCGACGGCGAGGACGACGCCTAGCAAAAAATGTGTTTCTATTTTACTTTGAAATTTCGCATTTATTGAGATCTATTCAGTGTGTTTGTTGGTTTTTAAACATGCCTCGGCTGAATATGCTACGAATGCATTCAGTTTCAAAGAGAAATACGAAAATTTAGCCTTTGTGGTTCACGTTCTCCAAACAACGCAGAATCTGGTCATTTCACGTTGTTGTTTTGCAGCGGACGGCAAAGAAATGTACCAAGAGTTATAACGCACGTGCACAGCTATTGTTCTGCTCATTAAACCTTTTGTTTGGTGACGTATTCGTTGCCGTTGCCGTCGTGTTTTTCGTAAGGTCCCTAATATGGTAGCAACAGCGTATAATTCAATATGCCGGTCGACGAGGCGCTGCGATGGAAGGAGCTACTCACAACATCACAATGCAGCTTCATTGAATTAAATTTATGTTTGCTTCATAATAGGTCATGGGATTTGGAATAAAAACAGAAATGTATGGAACAAAACTGTCTTCGTCCAAAGTTACTGCGAATTTAATTTCGAGACAGACACCGCGTGATATTTGTTCCGCGAGTAAAGTGACACAACGAAGGTAGACAACAAATATTCTGTTCACAAAAGCGTTGTTTATTGACACTAATATGATAATAGCTTCCATTTTCACTCAGACTTCATTTTCTTGGTAGCTGGCGAAGCTGCTTGTTCAACAGTCTGCAGTAAATATAAACGAAAAAGTGACAGTAAATACATCTTGAAGAGCTGTAACAAACAGTATAACTTGTAACAGTTAACTCAACAGCCGGGCTCGGCTAACATGTAGCTAACATGTTCACGGAATATTTGTTCCTCCAGAGCTAACATTCAGAGAGCTTAAAACATATCTGGTAATACAAACGAGCCGAGAGAGAAAAAACCTGGCAAAAAACAGAGGTGTCAAACTCTACAAAGTTTCACGCGGATTGCAGCGGAAGCCAACCTGACATACGACCTATGTCCTTCCAAAACCACGGGATTTTTGCTTAGCGAAATATTCAAAGATCCCCAGATCGTACCATACAAAAGGGACAGATCCTTATAGATTACTAGTTCGAACAAAACTTCTTAAAGCGGCTATTACACGCAGATGGGAGTTGCGTAGGCCTGTTAACCCATTGTTGTCACTCGCTGAATCCAACAATAAGCTTCATTATATAATGACTGGTGTGCTAGAAAACTGACCTAGTTTGGCCGGCATTTCTTGAAAATATTTCAGGACCACGAATGTGTGGACATTGAATCTTCCCCGACTCAAAAATATAGGCAACTTACCTTGTAATGCATTTGCCGATTGACCGTCGCAGGCGATAAAAATACCGGGCCTTACGTACGTCAGGAAAACATTAGGCGGGATGAATAAAATCGTTGTCCTCTTCAATGTCGATATCATGTCGTTCGAATTAAAGCTTGAATTTTTCTTTAGGTCGTGCAAAAGTCTTATTTGAAGACGCAGTCTTGCCACAAAATCGACATAAATTTGCTGTCTTGATTCTACGGGTACCAGCATCCGCCATCTCAATACCTATAGGAACACATCAATTAAAGATGTAGATATGGCAGCCGTTACGAACAGCACATCGCAAATCAAAATACCCCCGTGCACTTTTTTCACAGATCGTGCACAACACTAAAAACAGATTAAATCCCAAGTATATAGCGTGAAGATTAACGTCATATTTTTTGTGATCGTCGCAAAAATCTGCAAGCAACTTAAATCTAATGACAAAATGAAAAAACATACCTGATCTGTATGCAAAGTTGCGAGCGCTGTTTCACTTTACGAGTAGCATTTTACATCGTTAATTTACGCTGGTCTTCAGCCGCCATCTTCAAAACACGCGAGGCTCTTCCTTTCTTGGTACTTACTCGAATAGAATAATGGGTAAATTACCCGAGCATAATCGAACAAATAACGAGCAAAGCGAAGTGAATACGAAAATTCCCGATTTTTGAAATGGTCGCCATTATATGACGTCACATGGTTATCAAATCTGATAACGATCCTGGACTGTTAACAAAGATCACTTTTTATCGCACTTTTCACTTAACTATAAAATACTCCAAATATCTGACATGGTGTCATAAAGAATGGTCACCCGAATCACATATTCATTTCCAAGACGATGGACGCCTCGGATTTGAGACAACTTAAGTTACCTTCGTAAATGCTGCGAAAAAATAAATGACACAGCGATACTTTCATTATGTTATACAGATGCAGTTCAATGTCTACCTCAGCTCCCCGATACACATAATTTTCTTCCTGTGCGAGGTCTCCTGAGTGTTCGTTGTGGTGTTCATATGTAGCGTTATTCAGATCACATTTGTGTTTTCCCCCTGTATTTGCTTCCGTTTTAAAATTATAACTGACACAGTTTGGCTCCTGGTAGCATTTCAGCTCGCAGATATCCTCATTGATGACGTCAATGGTTCGTATCACGTGATTTTCTAGCCGTTGGCCATGGATTGGATCCATGGTGAATCGCAAATTACGACAGTGTCCTGAAAAATGAAAATGTTGACATGTCTATGTAAACATTTGCAAAAAGTTCTAGTGAGGTCAGTAAAATGAAAGATAAAGACAATAACTATAAGATGAAAAGTGAAGTTGTTTATCTCTTTAACCATTGAGTTTTTTTTCTTTCAAAGAAAGAGGTTGTAAAAATAAAACACAAAAAAGGCCGGACTTACTCAGGCCCCGTCCACACTAATCCGTTTTCAAACGAAAAGCCGTATCCGGAGCAAAACAGCTCCGTTTTCGTATGAAAACCGATTAGTGTAGACGGGGCCTCAGTTTAAAAGAAATATCATCCGCGTCAAAATTTATCAATTATTCATTTTGTGCAATTTTCAGAGAACTTTGCAGAGTAATTTTTGCAAATGAAAGTCTAGTATCTCAAAAAACATCACGTTACATTTCTTCGGTTGCATTTCACTATTGTGTTGGAGGTTATAATGTTTGTAAATGGACGATGAGCACACAAAAAAGTCATCTTCCATTTACAAACATTATAACCTCCAACACAATAGTGAAATGCCTGAACGCTTCATTGAGCAATTTCACATCATCACAAAATGTAGCGGCAAACTTGATTGCCTCGTTAAAGAAATGTTATATATTCGCATGCTTAAACTGGAACAACATTGAATTTCATCCGTGCTAAGGTGTTTGTTTAGGCCGTTTATTGTAATTTATGCTCATCTTGTACCTTTCCTTTTTTGCATGCTTTTAAACTAGTCTCTTGATAATGGAGTCATGATAACCCCGAAACGTCGAGCAGTAAATCTTTCCTGTTTTTTTTTGCTTTGTTTTTTTTTTTAAATAAAACGCAACCGGAGAAATGAGTTGTTTCGATAATTTTGTGCTGTGTTTTGATAATTTTATGTTGTGTTTCGACAATTTTATTTGTGTTGTGTTTCGATAATTTTGGGATGTGTATCGATAATTTTGTTTTGTGTTTCACAAATATTGACTTGTGTCTCAAAAATATTGTGTTGTGTTTCAAGATATTGTTTGTTGTGTTTGCAGGCATGGGCCACCGTAAATTTGTCACCCATGACAATGTGAATATCCTGTCATTAAATTGTTTTCAGTTTTTTTTAATTAATGATTCTTGATTGAGGATACGTCTGAAGTTTCTAAATTTTGTTTTGACATAGTTCCGAGCAGGGAATGGATCTTTTTTCCAAGCGATGTAATATCCACCAGACTGATAATTCATTGAAAGCTGTAGTAGCAGTAGTAGCTGGGTAATATGGAAACAAAAAAATTAAAACAGAAATCCTTCCGCTTAAACTGTACACTTGCCTTAAAATGCGAAATGTTTTTCAGTTTAGTCATCTTTAATTAAGGAGAAGTCTGAAGATTTCAATTTGTTTTGACGACGTGAGTCTAGCAAAAGGGAACGTTGTTAAACAAATTTGCATGTTCATGTCAAAGCCACTGAAGCCACCTGTTCAAATTAGGTGTAAGTTAAACCTCAGCGATGTATTCAATGTGATGTGGGTGTAAATCTAGATAATTCGTCGAGTTTACGTTTTAGTCCAAATTTCTGCCTAGTTTCATAACGAAACTGTCAGAAGAAAACCAAAAAAATTCACGACAACAACTTAGTTGTTACCTAAAGCTAAGGTTTAAGAACTAGAATATTATTTGAGCACTACTTAATATTTTATCTTGCGCAAATTCTAGAATAATTTGCAGAACATTTTCTTGGAAAATGCCAGTTTAACACCACATTTCATATCTCTCATCGCTCTTTATTTTAACAGTTGTCATTTCGAGTTTCGCATCTTCACGAACCTGTCCTTAGAAAGCGCTAACAAATTCATAGTCTTGCTTGCTTCCTGTTCAGAGCGCACCATTACATTTCCCGGTGCAATACACAGATTTTTTTCTCGTTTGAACAATTTATTTCAAGCTAACTCCTTCCCTGAAAACTATAAAATTTTCTTCTCGGCACCACATATGCTGATCGACAAGCATTTTTTTCTTTAGCTAATAGTGCAAATAATGACTTTTGGCGGCTAAAATTTCGTAAAAAGCAATTTACCCTGAAAACTAGACGTGAATAATCGGAGTTCGGCAAAAATTACGCGCCACCATATTTGTAAATCCCGCGAGTGACGCGCGTGATTCGCGCTTCTAGAACCCAGTCCCAAAACTATTGTGAGCCTTCTTAAGAATAGTAGATTTCCAGCGAGACACCGTGATAGTATAAGTTTTGGCGCTATCGCATAATTACAGAGAGAGCCTTCAAAAAATTTTAAATTTTAAATTTCAAGTTTTTCAAAAACGTCACTATTGAGGCATCACTGGATAAACAGAAAAAATGCGTGCTGGTTTAGACGGTTTCAGTTAGCCACACGTGTGCTGAAATTCTTTTTAAACTCGAGCATAATTGTGTGAATTTACTGCATGATATGAAAAATTAATCAGGGTGGTTTCTGTTAATTTTTTCAGACTGAAACTCGGTTTCGGTCTGTTACGTTGAAATTTTTCAAAATGGATTTGTTGGAAGTGTGTTTACTACACTAAAAACTTTGAAAATCAGCAAAGCTGTTTAAAAACGATATTTATTACCAGTTTAGTTTTCAGCTGAGTCATTAGACAGACTTCCAATGGTTTCCTTTTTCCGGGCTCGGCTTGACTGGCAAAGATAAACATGCTCAACTGACAACATACAGTGCGACTGAATCAAGCCGCTATACGATCGAATAAGCCAGGCTTGTTTATATCTGAAATTAAAGCTGGATCTTTTTCCAAGCGATGTAATGTCGGCCAGACTGATAATACATTGAAAGCTGTAGTAGTAGTAGTAGTAGCTGGGCAATATGGAAACAAAAAAAATAAAACAGCGGAAATCCTTCCGCTTAAATGTACACTTGCCTTAAAATGCGAGATTTTTTTCAGTTCAGTCATCTTTAATTAAAAAATTTCAATTTGTTTTGACGACGTGAGTCTAACAAAAAGGTTGTTTAACTTATTTGCATGTTCATGTCAGAACCACCTGTTTAAATTAGGTGTAAGTTTTGTTTAAAGCTTCCTCTCAGCGGTATGTTTAAGACTTATTGTATAATACGTGGTCGGGCTAATTCTATGCGAAACGTTGAGATATTTAAGAAACACTGTTCACGAAAACAAACCAGAATAGTATGAAGATAACCAGTTCAGTGTTACTTCAACTTAGTTACATCAAAAATAATTTGCACACTAATTCACTCATTATTCAGTTTTGCCAAATTCTAAAACAATTTGGAAAGTACTTGTTGAAAGTGAAAGCTATCTCCAAACTGAAAAATCCACGTTTCATTTCTCCGATCGCATTTTTTAACAACTTAATCGGCCGTTAAAGAGATCTACAAATGTATGATTTTAATATGAAGAAACAGCAGTCATTTCAAGTTTCGCTTGTCAACGAACTTTTCTTCAGGTTGGCAAAATAGAAAAACAACGAGAAATTGTCCAAGTGGTTTGCTTTCCGTTTAGTGCGCGCTATCAGCGCAGTGTAAAGGATTGACACTGACTTTACACTGCTAGTTTACTAGTAATGAGCTCAACGTGCAAAGCGGTTGTCATTAGCAAGTCATTTCAAAGAAATGTTTTGATAATTTATCAAATATGACGGCAGAGTCTTGTGTCTTGACCACATGCCTGACGGGGAACAGTTAAAAGCAGAATCAGTTAAAAATTCATATTGTATGAAGAAAGTCAGTGTATTAAAAAAGTGCATCATTTGCGACTGACGAAGGGGTTATTCCCGAAACGTCTCGTTTCATTTTATTATAGAACATTAGCATTTTTTTAACACAACTTTCTTCATACAGTAATTCCAAGTGCCACACAGCATCAATTCAATTATCCTCATTCTGTCAAAACTGAAAACGTAAATAAGCCAACTGCTACTTGTTTTGAAAAGTAATACTTTCCTGTTAAGTTTCTCTTTTCGTTGTTGACGCCCAACTTTTACATTCAGTAAGACTGTAGTTTATGTAGTTTCTTAGCAAGTGACTATTTTATTTTCCAAAGAGCGTTGCAGCAAAAATACATACTGGTTTTTGCAGTTACGTTTCACCAGCATACTATGAATTTTTTGATCGATCTTGAAAGCAGGCGAAGCGCTCATTAGTTTGAATTGATGCACGATCGTGTAACTAAAATTTAGAAACTATTCTAGGCGACGTCCACAAATTAACGACACAATGTAGCGGCTCTTGTGAAAGTGAAGTATGAAGTAATCAAGATAATTATATGAACTGAATGGCATTAAAATACTGCTAATTCATCTTTCAAAAAATACTATACATGGGGAAAATTTTATGATAAAAACATTAAAGGAAGGATATTTTCAAACAGTGAATGAAAACAACTTTACCTCTTGCATCCGTGATCAGGGAAGCGAACAAGACGAAAACAAGGCCGACAAATGCAGACAGCATTTTACGACAGGTTTTCGAAAACTCTGTAAAAGCGGTTTGGTAGTGTTACATTCCAGCGAGAAGCTTTGGCCAGTGGCTACGTAGTGGTTCAATGATGATGTGAATCATGAGCTGAGCTGTGGCATCTGAAGTAAGTTAAAATTGTTCTGTATTCAAATTAAATATGCCAGCTCCATTGCCAATGGAGAAAAAGCGTGGCTTTTTTGTTTCCTAACTACAAAGATTGTAGTTAGGCGAAGCTAAATAAATAAAATTGGCTGCTTTGTGATGTCATAAAATTTTGAGACGACCACGCGTGCATGCATATCAATGGCCCTCTGGCATCATTAATATTGGCGCTTTACAGAGGGAGAAACATCGTGTTAATCTCGTATATCGTACCTTAATGTTACTTTTGGCAATATTGCGACACATTTTTGGAGATAAAAATTTAGAATAACGCATTATAACAGTTATGGATCAGATGGCTAGCATCTTGTGAATGAGCAATGACGGCTGCTAAAATTCGATTGTTGTTTTCTGTTTTTTTAGTTATTTCTTATTTCCGAAGGGTAAATTAATTCATGCTCCGTTACACGACTAAACTTGTAAGGGGAGTAATGTCCTTACTCATTCTAGACTAAGCGAAATCCTCATACCTCGTATACTGGCTATTTGTATCTGTTCCACAAACAATGCCAAGGACTGCAAATAAATGTGGTAATATATACTACTTCGCTTTGCCCCGTGCGATGATCGTGATGATCTAACAAATCATTTTCGTTTGTTAAAACTCCTATATACCTCGTACATTTCGGTTTTAAATCAAGCAGAGAAAGGAAGGGTCTTCTCTTCTATTCTAACCTGCGATCAGGTATTCTTTTTTTTAAAATACAGGGATGGAGGGTAGGATCGCAGGCCAATTCTATTCAGTCGATAAATGTCTTGAAACCTTAGCCGATCCACGCAACTTTTGAGATAAACAAAGCTTTAAAAATCTGGACGCCATGTTTATCGGCATTTTACCGCGTGATCTCGTGCGCGACTTTCGCGTAGAGTTTGAAAGCTCGCGCCATAGCGCGATTTTCGAAATCAGTTGGCGCTATAGGGAGCCACTTTAAGGAGGCTCGAAAGGGTTTTTGGTTGCTATATTTTTGTGAAACGATGGAAGATTGCAAAGAAGGATGTTTAAGGGTGTGGGCAAACTATATGCCTCCTTGCAACTCTATTGTTGGGCTATACTTGAAGGGTACTTGTGACGTCATATCAGTTACCATGGCAACGCACAAGGTCCACAAAAGCGTCCTCTAAATTTCAGTTTTTTTAAATTATCTGAGAAACTAGTTCGGTGACCTACCATTGTTATTTCTTTGTTGGAAAGTTCCCTAAATTCTTTAACTTTTTAGATAGTATGGAAAAAATTTATCTAGTAGAATTAAACATATTTGAAGAAAACGCGGTTTATGGCTTACAGAAAATTCCACTAGATAATTTTCCCCGAAACTTTTACATCTGAAGTGCCATCGTGAATGGTGCGTGCATGCAAAAAATCAAGATAGGTCACCGAGCAAACTTTCGAGCTAAAAACAAATGTTTTTCGCAGATTTTATTTCCGGTTCGCGCGATTTTACGCAGCATTAACTTCCGGTGTGCTGATTTTAATACTGATTCAGCTGACGCGTGCATCTTAGTTATGGCGTGTGTAGATTGCGCGCGCGCGTGCAGCTAAAAACCCTTTCGAGCCTCCTTAAGGTCATTCCCCAGTATTGCATTGCGCATCCCTACTGCGCATAATTTTACGCGTGATTAGCGCGCGCGCATTAGAAAATGGCGGCTTTTTCTTTACGACTGGACCTCAGGTGGTGTGCGCACTACGACCGCGATGCACGCTGGTATTAGTTTCGTTTCAGGTTATTTGCTTGCGATCGGCAACGTGTGAAGATCTCTTAGGGGCACTGAAATGACCACTTTTCAGCCAAAGTGCCGCTTCTTTTGCAGTCTTTCGATGGAAATCCTAATCTTAACATGTTTTTGGCCTCACAAAATTAACAGTTTCCACAGAAATTGGTGTTTGGAGTGCAAAACTTTGCCGGTTTTGATGTCTCAACGGATCGACACGGGTAAGCTGAATCACACGATCGATAATCACAATAGTGTACGCTAGCCAACCATTCTTCAGCTTCATTAACCACTGCGAACAAAACTTGTCTTTTCCCTCGATTCGAAGTGTCCTCTTTTCGTTTTTTAATAAATCGTGGTGGTGATGCAAGACCTACGAGTGATGAAAATAGGTAAAATGTTTACTGTTCAATTTCAACAAGCTTGTCTATTTCTGCCATATTTCAGATTATGGGGTGTTCCCAATATCGCTTAGAGCTAATTTAGGGATCATATCTTTATACAAGGTGCAAAGTGCCGTCTTGCAACAGTGCAAGCTATGTTTTTCTTTGATATCAAAGCACTGGATAATGACAACTTCTAGCTGCAGTAAATCTAAGAAATTACTAATTAATTTTATTAAAAATTAAAGGGAGCACACGATCTTGTTGAATAGGAAGAGAGTAAATAAAGAAATGAAAAGAAAGAATAGTTTACCTGTCTCCTGTTGTTCTCATGACCTTAGTGCAGAGAAACCCGGTACATGCAAGTACTGCGTAACGCTGTGGTGCTAAGGTCTGGTTCGCGCAAACCAAAAAATTATCTCATGTTGAATGTTTTATGTCTCAAGTGTGAACATCACATCATAACAACATAGTAGCAACATAATAACATAAACATAACGAGATAAAGAAAAACTTATTTTTTCTTTATTTTATGTCAATGTTGTTTATGTTGTAGCGTGAACCAGGCTTAAACTCATACCTAGGCTTTTCCACGCTCTGCACCAATTTTTTTTGCTTTTTAAGTATAACACTTTCAAAATTGCCAAAAAATCTAGGGGACTTTCTTGCCCGTGGCCTTTCAATTACTCTGTTATTCCACTCATTCTTTTTTTGGCTCAATACTCTAAAAGGTGACCATAAATACCCCTGCTGTGGACCTTTTGACACTGAACACCCTAAGAGGTACCAAATCTGCATTTGTAACCCCTAGAAGATATGACAAGCACCGCTATCTTTAATGTGTTGGAACCCCCCCCCCCCCCCCGGAATTGTTTGGGGGAGCCAAATAGAATGTTTGAGAAGCCTCTGACATAGTAGCATTGTGCCAAGTGATGTTATTCTCTAGTGTTGTGGGCCAATGTAATCTGGTGCAGAGTTCTTTTAAGAATTTTAAATGTCTGATGTTTACTAAAACTGGCATTAATTTACCTTGCTATGTCAACCACATTTATCCCCAACTCTATTGAGTGTATTCACAAAAACAGCTTGATTTATCAACTACCATGAAAAAAGTCCTTGCGGGCTATGGGTCTAATTGTAAATTAAACATAGATCATGAATAATTAGGGTTAGAAGGTAAAGGTAATTCAGAATCAAACTAGGTTAAAATCATTTTAACCTGAATTTCATTCAGTGACAAACAACATATACACAGATCATGTCAGTAAACTGCTCAGGCTTTGTTATTGCTACCTCACTGATAGAAGAACTGGTTCATGATCAAATTGTTTGGTGTTCTTTATTCAGAGATACAAGCTAAAATTGAAAGTAACATGCCAAGGTGTATTGGGAGGATATCATCAGCCAAATAATTTAATCTTACCCACAGAAAATTAATCAGCCAGTACATGAACAGTTTTAAATACAACTGTCTAGATAATGCAGTAGTGACATAGTTTGAAATAAAGCAGCACCATTTCGTTGAGGTTATTGAATAAGTATATTAAATAAATGATGTAAACAGACATTGTGTCATTTTCATAATACAATTTGACATCAGTGGCCTGTAGCTAGGACCTACTACCAATGTTAGGCACATTTAAAAAAAATGCTTCTATAATAGCACTTGCACATAATGAATGAAACTCAATTCAGTTTCAGTGAAGTTTTGCACCATTTTCCCAATCCGGCTCCCAAAAAATTACAGACGATAAGCTAACTGTGTGCCAACAGATACAGCTTTAGAATAAAACATTTCAATAAGACTTCAGGTGTACAGTCATGGAATTAGTACGGAACAAACAAACTTGACAACACGGCAAAAAAACCTTTATTGCCTCATGAGCTTCCACTGGGGTAAGAACTGGACCTAAATAATGTTGACCAAAAATAACAGTTCCTTATATCCTGCTACTGCAATCAAATAAATAGATGGAAAAAGTAGACAGATTATTTGGAAGGCCATAGGGTACTTAAAGATCAACCGTTTACTGTGACATCAGAATCAGTACTGCAGTACAAACAAATTACACTTTCGAGGTGGTAAAACTGAACCAGTTTTGACGTGAATTGATAATAAACTTCCGGGAACGTACTATCTTAAATAGGGTTTTCCTAGATCAAGAAGAACACAGAATCAAATCTCTCGTGAGAAGAAGTAAAATTTACAAAGAGAGTTAAAAAATGTGAAGTGTAAGTGCTCAACCCGACATGTGTGACTTCATTAACACAGCCGGTAAACAGTAAAAAACGGACATTTTTGATCAGTGGAAACGGCAAAAATCTGCTGGTGCATACTGGTGCATTATGTTTTCCGTATAGAAAAATATCTAAGCTTTTGATTCATTATACTTTTAGGCCCAGCACCAGTACCTGAAAGCCGCGAGCAACCAAAAGTTTCTACCTACTAGAGAAAGACAAAAATGTGAGAGATTTTCCTTGTTCAAGAAATGCCATATTTACCTTGCCAAGCTCTAACTGAAAGAACTTCAGTACCAAAATGTGACTTGGCTACTCTCATACTTGCTAAATATAGCATTTTTGTATAGAAAAGGTGGGCGAAAGCCGAGAAAACGATGAGCAAATAAACCGCAACAAACGCTCGCATCACAACAATCTTCCGCCATGTTGGAAATCTGACAAAATAATGCATTGCGGTCGTAGTGCGCACACCAGCTGACTGGACCTCGTCGAAGAGGTAAATCGTCATTTTCTCGAAAATGACTACGGTGACCTATCATTTTTTTCTGTCGTTTTGAATTGAGCAGTAAATTTCTCTATGTAAAATAAATATGGGCCAATTCTCAGTGTTGAGCGCGAGAAAAAAGCAATCGTCGGAAACGTGAATTTAGCAGGCAATCGTGGTGCTATTATAAGGATTTATATGGTATAAACGAGGTGCTGTTGCTCCTTAACGAACATGGGGACCACTCATTTTTATTTCCAAATTTAAGTTCCTATAATATAAACAATCAATTGGCAAAGTTTGAGAAAAATCTCAGTGTAGGTTCTATTTCAGTGGAATGACCTTAAGGCCACCGCACATTATAACATAACTAAAGCAAAGCGCACGCTCTGATTGGCTAATTCACCATCTACTATTTGCCCATGGGTGTATGCTGCTTACGTACTCAATAAGTAAAGCAAAGCGCGCGCTTTGTGATCTAGCTTAATTTGTTGCGGGCCTCGTGAGTCCACAACATTTTGACCAGTGTGATGACGCATATCGTTGTCGATAAGAGTACAGACCACGCTAAACCACATTCAATTTGTTTTTTACCACAATATCAAAGAGAGCGAAATAAATATTTGTCTACTCGGACTTGAAAGTGCACGCGCTGCATTATGCAAATGAGCTACTTGTACGCGTCAGACTTTCCTTTCAAAAACTTTTACAAACTCGCTTAATATGCAGAAACAATACGAAAAAAATGCTTGGGAAACGAGTAATGACACGTACTCGTTGTCGGCAAGAGTACAGACCACGATAAACCACATTTCGATTTGTTATTTACCACAACAGCAACGTCAAAGAAAATATTTTTTTTCAGAGCGCGAGCTGAAAAAGGCATTGCGTGACACATTGACGCGAGCAGCGTGGTATGGACGCTAAAAGACTTCTGTTGTTCCAGTGTCTCAATGTTATGTTATAAAACAAATGGTAAACGCCATAGTGTGTACTATTGAGTTGTGGTTGCACTTGGGAGGTTTGCTAAGCACTCAAGAAGCTAGAGTCGCACTCGGCTATCGCCTCGTGCGACTCTTACGCTTCTTTCGTGCTTAGCAACCTCCCGCGTGCAACCATAACTCAATAGTACACGCCATGGCGTTTACCATTTGTTAACTAGCCGATGTTCTGTCGGCCAACAAAAGATCTTTCCTTGTAGGCTAATGTGCGGTGAATTCAGACAAGTCTGCGACAAGATCGAGGTTTGTCGCTCAAGATTTGACAGTGCTAGATCCCAGATCGTCTTGTCAGGCCTTGTCAGCTAGTATGCGGTGGACCATGACAATTTCTCGGTGCTCGCTCGCGTTTCAACCAATTAGGAAATGTCATGACAGTCACGTCGGTGGAATATGCGTCATCTTATTTTGGGTGACTCGGCTCCAAGCCTCCACGCGGCTAGTGGCGGCAAAAAATCGACTAGAGTGCGACAAGCTGATGGCCCGTCAAATTTTAACTCGATTTGAACCGGACAAAAAACCTCATTACTACGACAAAAATTTGGATAGTGTGCGGCACCATTAAAGTGGCTCCATAGAGTACTCGGAAATTATGGCGTTGCGCGTGTAAGTGTTATGTTTTGAATGATGGTTTTGCATGCGTTTTGACACTCAGGTCTCACAAGCTTATTACACGTAATAGGTAATGGTTAAATAGTGTTTTACTATCGTCTCTGTTAGAATTTTGGGTTTTAGTCTTGAATTACAAATGCCCAGACAAATGTAAGGTTTGGTTTTTTATTTTATTTTCTTGAATTTCCTTTGGTGAAATCCTTCAAAATTTTCACAGTGCATCGCATACATACACTTTATATACAGACACTTAATCGAGCATCCCTAAAAAGAGTTTTCAGTATAAATATAATTTAAATAAAATAAATGAACAAGTTAACAACATCTGATGTAGTTCGTGTTTTAAATCAGTTATTTGATCAAGAGTCCCTTGATCACTGTTTGATCAAGCGTGTCTTAAAAGCCGCAGGATAAGAATTTTAAACACGAAAAAAGCAGGGATTATAAAAGGCAGTTTTTTCGAGTAGTAGTAAACCTTTATTTAACCAGGGTAATCCTTTCAGAATACTTAAAAAAGTACACCTTTTATCATTAGGAGCCCTAATAGTCCAGTTTCGAATTCGCCATGACCGCTGAATAAAAGGACTGACAACTCATTTGTACAGGGTTAGCCTCGACCTAAAGTAAAATATTCACAAATTCCAGCGAGAAGAGGACCTGTTTACAGCTCTGTGTATTGTTTAATTTTCAAATTTGTGGCACCTTCCCGCCGGTATTTATGACTATCTTTTTCAGGTCGAGGCTTACCCTGTATAAATGCGTTGTTAGTGCCTTTATTCAATGGTCATGGCGAATTCGAAACTGGACTATTAAACTAATATACTAATAAAATAAATCTTAAGAATACAAATAAATAATAAGACTAGTAAATAACAGTATTGTAGTAAAATAAACAATGATAGAATAATTTTCAACTGAGTGTCGCAAAACAAAAACCAAGGTAATCCCTCTAACCAATCACAAAGAACACAGACAATACAGTGAACCAATCAAAACTCGAAGAAATTACATGCAGCTGACACAAAGCGCGGGTAAACGCGTGCGATTGAATCACTTCTGATTGGATGGAAATTGCCGCCAGTTCAGTTTGTGATTGACAGCTGTTGTCTCGTTAGCCAGTCAAATTATTAGAACAATTCTAACAAGGATTGTATTTGGCTTATTTTAGCGTGCTTTATCGGAGAACAGATGCACGCTGACGCCATAAAAAAGTTTTGTTTGAAAATGCAGAAACACTCGAGTTTGTCTCGTATTTCTCCCTAAAATTCTATCGTGCTCTACTGCTTAGCTTCCTGAGTTTACAACAGAACAGAGCACTGTCGAGGCTTCTTTATTTGTTAATTTAATTATCAGTTCTCTTCTAGGCGAATTGTTTTCAGTGTTATAAACTTTTACGTTCTATAGCGCGTCCGCAAAGGAAGCTAGAAATAAAATGATAGAATGGTAAAACATTTATCATGAAAGGAGCGATTATATTTATCATCAATTGATAGTATTTTGCATTGAATCTAAGTCAATTTACAACAGTAGTCTGATTGGTCTTGGAATTGTACGAATTGGAGACCTCTATGACACACGAGGCGAATTCAAGTCGAAAAAGGAACCATTATATTCAACCCTCTCACCAGTTGAACATTTTCTACTTTTCAGTCTCTTCAGTGCTTTTCCAGAAGAATGGCGCAAAATATTAAAACAAATAAAACTTCCATCTCCTCAGAAACTCACGACCTAATCCTAACTGATTTCAAGTTACGTATTGAAGGGAAAAAAGTCAATTTCCAAAACCTTAAATCAAAGTTATTATATGACAGTTTTGTTTCTAAGATATCCAGTATACCAACACCGCAAAAGAAATATAATGAGGCTTTCAGCACGCACACATTCCAGTTAGACTGGCAAAAGATATATCTACTGCCCTTCAAAACAACATTGGATACTAAATTGAGAGAATTCCAATATAAAATATTAAACAGGATCTTATATACAAACAACATGCTGTTTAAGTTTAAAAAAGTAGATTCTCCCTTATGCGATTTTTGTGAGAAGGAGTTGGAGACCATAGAACATCTTTTTTTCCATTGTGCAAAAGCAAGCATGTTTTGGGATGATTTAAAGGTTTTACTTAATTCTTTAAATATAACTATTAGGTTGGATATCAAGAATGTCCTTTTCGGGATTTTAGATACAGATAATATAAGCATTCTAGTCAACTACATCCTTCTTGAAACTAAATACTTCATTTACCGCTGTAAGTTAAATAAGGGCTCTTTACGTATAAGGCTGCTAGTCGATAAATTTAAAAAGACGTTCCAAACCGAACGTTTTATCGCGAAACAAAACAACAAAATCCAGTTCCATGATAAAAAATGGAAACCTTTACTCCCATTAATACAACAATAGCTGTTACCCAAACTTCGTTTTTCTAAGATTCCCTAAATTACTCTTTAGCTTAAGTTCAAGTTGAATATGTGTTTTAATCCTTGTTGTGTAGTCATTAGTGTAGTGTAGTGTAGTGTAGTGTAGTGTAGTGTTGTGTAGTCTAGTGTAGTGTTGTGTGGTGTAGTCTAGTGTAGTCTAGTCTAGTGTAGTCTAGTCTAGTGTAGTCTAGTCTAGTCTAGAGTAGTGTAGTCTTTTTTTGTTGTTGTTTTTCTTTTCTCTGTAGTCTGCAAGGTAATTTTTGTAGGTATCGATCTGTATGTTCTTGTAGTATACCTGTAAAAGAAAATAAATAAATAAAATACAAAAAAAAAAATCAATTGATAGTATCACTACATAGAGCAAGATATGTACAGGTGGTTTTGACGCCAAGGTTTGTTGTTGTTGTTGTTGTTCTTCTTCTTCTTCTTCTTCTTCTTCGCGCCTCACGCGCTAACGCTTAAAAAAGTTGAAGTCTCTTTGTAAGGAATAACTCGTTATTTTAATAATATAAACATCTAAATTGACTAAAACAGTAAAAGAGATTAACAACTCCACGTTTCATCTTATTGTTGTTGTCTTTATCTTTCATTTTACTGCCTTCACAGAACTTTTTGCAAATGTCAAAATTTTCATTCTCTAGGTGACTGTCGTAGTTTACGATTCACCATAAATCCGATCAATGGCCACCTCAACGGCTAAAAAATCACGTGATACGATCCATTGACGTCATGAGGATATCTGCCAACTGGAATGCTACCAGGAGCCAACGGTGTCAGTTATAATTTTAAAACGGAAGCAAATACAGGTGGAAAACACAAATGTGATCTGAATATCGCTACATATGAATACCACAACGAACACTCAGGAGACCTCGCGAAGAGAGAAAATTATGTGTATCGCGGACCTCAGGTAGACATTGAACTGCATCTATATAACACAGTGAAAGTATCGCTGTGTCATTTTATTTTTTTCGCTGCATTTACGAAGGTAACTTAAGTTGTCTCATATCCGAGGCGTCCATCGTCTTGGAAATGAATATGTGATTTAGGCTCACATTCAACTGACCGCAATGAATGGAGGCTCCTCTTCCTTTGTGCCAATAGACCATTTTACAGTCCTCTGCTCGGTGACCTGGCCATTGAATGGCAGCGAGGCTGTAGGTGACCTTGCTTTGATACAGACCTCTCTGGTTTTGTCATGTAAAAACACCTAGTTAGCAAAAGAACAACTTGATTTACACAACAAAAGCAGAGAGGTATGTATCAAAACAAGGTCACCTCCAGCCTCGCTGCCATTCAGAGGACAGGTCACTGAGCAAAAACATGGTTGACAATTCTGCCGGCTCCATGATTACAAGTGCGACTGGAATTTTTCTCTCCTTCCTCCACGCTAAAGTCGGACGTAAACGGTTGGTTTATTTTATAGTTAGTTATCACATTGTATGAAATCTTTATTTTGTAAAATAAATTGGTTTAAATTTACGTAGGACTAGATATTAAAAGTCTACTCGTGACTTTCTCCACCTTCAAAGACATTGACAGCGTATTTTGGTGACTTTTTTGTACTTTCCTGAACAGCACTTGCCATCAGCTTTTTAATGTCACCATCGCTAGACTCAGTAACACTAGTTTAGTTTCCTTCCATATTAAATAAGAGAAAAGAAAAGTTGAAATTCTTGTGCTGACCATGTTTCTCTTCGACGGAAACAATCGGAGGACAAATATCGACTCGGGCGGGGGTTATTGCGTGATAACTGTCCGGAGATTTGTACCACGTGACGTAAAATAGCCAATAAAATCAATCAAAAATTAATGGGTGGGTTATAATCTCGGATATCCCCCAGTTTTAGCT